>JAJJMC010006585.1:8943522-8996774 GCA_023531435.1 Papaver californicum | reverse complement strand
TTGAGGCAGTAACGCCGTCACAACACTAAGAGGAGTATTGAGGCAGTAGTGCCGTCACAACACAGAGAGGAAGAACTCGTATGTAACTTCTATATAAAGCTATATAGGCATTTTAGTGAGTCAATATTGTTCAATTGAGCGTGAATATTGACATGAGTTAATTTTCTGGGAATCCAGCTGCGGGATATAACACCAAATGATACTCATATTTGCTCTATACTAGTGGACAATTCATCTAAGAGCTTGAGTTTTGTTTATACAAAGTTGTATAGGTAGGTCAATATTATTCATTTGAAATGAATGTTGATATAAGTTTTTTTTTTGTTTTTTTTTTTTGAATCCATCTACGGGATATAGCACCAGATGATACTCAAATTTGTTTTATACTAGTGGGCAATCCAACTAGAACCTTGAGGTTTGTAATATAAAATCATAGAACATCTGGGAAATGTAGTGAGCGCCAGTGTTGTTTTGATGATTTGGAGAGAAGACAGGGATAAGCGCCTGATGAAACTCAAATTGCTCTATACTAGTGGGCAATCCATCTAGGAGCTTGAAGTTTGTAATATAAAATCCTAGAACATCTGGGAAATATAGTGAGTGCCAGTGTCATTCTAATGATTGTGTATAATGATGATTGTTGGTTAATTCATCAACTAATTTGATTGTATGGCCCAACATATAGAGATAGGACAGGGATACATGCCTGAGAGAGGACAGGGATAAGCACCTGCCTGAAAATTCTTTGCAGAATTCCGAGGTTTAATACTGACAAAAATAAAATGACAAGACTTAGTTGTTAGATATTAACAGTGATATTGCAGTTGGCTTGAACTTCAAATATTGTCACGTTAATGGATATGAAAGTCAGGGATGATTGACAGGGATGTATAGAGGCGCAATATCATCATTTGGGATGCAACATCATTAGTTCAGGCTTTTAAGTATGACTACACAAGCTCACATTGTTGTACATGCAAGAGAGGAGGCCACAACTTGGACGGATATGAGAGAGGATCCTTGGCCTAGACGGACATGTGAGAAGATCCTGGCTTGGAGGGGTATGTAAGAGGAGAGCATGCTGGATGGACAAGAGAAAGATACCGTGTATGCGAATAGTACAGCTGCCTTTCTTCCTCATCTCATGTTCTTCTCTTATTTGTACTAACAACTTGTCTTGCAGGTATAGGAACTCCATTTTATTGGTGTTGCTAGCATAGTCTCTCTTGGGAGGAGGACCTTAATTCTATTTCTTGTCTCCAATTGGCAGTAAGGTGTTGTTGAAGCAGTCGTGTAACCTTGCTCTAAATGTGATCAACATAAAGTGCAAGTTCCCTAGTTGTATGATGGCCTTAGTGTGAAGAGCTTCTGTTGATCATGCCTTGTTATCCTCAACGATGTTGTTAAGTATTAGTGGTTTGATTATGAGATTGACGTTGAAGTTGAATTCATCTTTCCAATGAGATCAAGTCCCCAAGTGTTGAACAGTCAGGAGGTCTCTGTCAACAAAACACATGGATGATACTGCTTTGGTTTGCATGGATGCGACAACCATGGATAAGTGATGTTGCATCTTCTGGAGGAAGCGTATAGAGATTCAGGTTCCGTCATGAATTCATGTTTATGTATACGAGTCTTCTAATAAGTTGATGAGGTAGATACAAGCTTGTATGAACTGAAACTTGTTGTGAAGACTCCTCGTCGGAAAATTCAGACATGTATAGTTTCTACGGAAAAGACCATAGAATCCTCATACAAATTCGGATTGATGCGTTCGACCCCAAATTTTGAAGCTAAGATACTAAGATATCATATGCAGCAAGAATAAGCTAATTTGGAGTTTTCTAGGTCGTTCAATCATGCGTGAACATCTGTGATAAGTAATCCCGTGTAAAATTTCAGATTATGTAGACTTTAGCATAAGAGCCATATCTCTCAGCTCGTGTATCCGATTGACACGCCCTTTCAGTATGTTGTAGTAGAGACATGTACAAACAAATTTAATGAAGGATGCATTGCCCCATTCCTCACCCATAAATACGTTTTTCGTAGCTAGGAGATTGAGCATGTAATAGCTTGGGTATACCACTTGGAGGCGTCCAAGAACTCGAATTCGATGAAGACTGACTTTTCCATGGAGTTGATGTTGTAAGGAGTTGCAAGTGTAGTAGGTAGTTGTAGACAAGAAATGGAACGCCAGTGAGTGTGAGATGATGACTCGAGTCACAGCAAGGTGGAAGACAGAGAAGTTGGTGATGATAACATGGCTGGAGGAAATTTACTTGTTGACTATTTATCCAGGCTTGAGATGATTGTGCCTACTTTGTTATCAGTGGTAGATGGAACTTTAACTTCAGTACAATGTTTCTTTGTCAGTAGATTAGTGTCTCCAGAGCGTAGTATGTAGCATGAGCACAGCCCCATGTGGAACTCACTTGAAATCTACCATCAGAGTAAATATAACATTATTTGATGGAGTTGATGAACGTGTGTGTCTTGGATTGTAGCTGGACAAAAGGGCTTTCAACCGAAGCAAGCTTGATCGAAACTTGAGCGAAGGTAGCTGAACGAAGTAAGTTTGATTGAAGGCAGACGAACCAGGAAGCAGAGCTGATCGTACAAGTTATAACAAAGGCTGGGCGTAGAAGCCTTGGCTTGAGAAGCAAGACGTACGAATTTGTTAGTGTTTGAGTTAATGAACAAGCAAACTAGGTTGGGGTTGTTCGGTCTAGCATGTTAAGAGAGATGAGTGCAACTTGATAGAAATACGGACAGTCATGACTTGATGGCAGGGAAACAAACTCGGTCTTTAAAAGGAGGCGGACAAGCTTGTTTGAGTGTGACTCGAAGTTGAGGTGGACAAACATGTCTTGGCAAGTTGGGCGCTACTTTAAAGTTGAAGAGACATACTTGGGTTTGCACAAACACGTCCTGACTATTAAAGACTTCGAACGAAGTAGAGGGTGTATGAATGATCAAGACTTGATTGAGCAAGCTTCAGACGAGGTTGATCGTGCAAGCAACAAGACTGATCAATGTTGAGTTCGACGGAGTTGGTAACACATATCCCAGTCGAAACCATATTGACAAACTCAATCGAAATTAAAGTGAACAAGCCTTAACAAGATAGTGGACGTTATAGAGGACGAAAAATAGTTGAGTCTCGTTTTGTTTTTCTTTACACGGACCAAAAGGGAAGTCTGCTCCTTTCAAAACTCCAAATAACAGTTTTCTATAAAGAGAAGTTCGTTCTTCTCCTCTATATTTCTTTCTTTTTTTGCGTGAATATATGTTCACGTGAATTTTAATATGAGTGAGTACTCACGTGATTTATTTTATTTTATTTTTTGTCGTGAGTTAATACTCACGTCTTTGATATTTTGCAGCATTGTTGGCCTCTTACAAGGGTGATATTAGTCAGCTGTTGCTCTTTACTTCACCAGGTATATATGCTTCCATCTCTCTTCTCTCTTGAAATGGAAGAAGAAAACAAAATATAGTAACAGTCTCCAGGTGGCAGAGACTAGGTTAAAGAAACATGTTGATGGAATTCGTTATGGCACCAATGATTCTCCTTTATATCTTGAATGAGTATGTCTTAGCATTTTTGTTGATTGTCTTCTTACTATTCTCAGAAGGAAAACATATCTGATAATGAAGAAGGTGATGCTCTCAAAGTTCCTTCGGATGATGATAAAAGCAGTCATTTTATCTCAGAAGAAGAAGAATATAATGACTCAAATAATGATCTTGACATTCTAAATAGCTCTCAACATGGCCGGGTGAGTCTTCGTATTGAATTTACTTCATAATTGCTTAGAAACATCCCTTGAATGAAGTAATGAATGAAAATATGAGCAATTTCGTGAAATTTCTTTGTTAGGAAAAAATCAGAAATAATGCCTTTACTGAAAACGCCATAAAATCCTCATACGGAGTCCGTTTTCGATGATCTACTCCAAATTTTTCATGCTCAGGAGATGATCTACCTCCCAAGTGTATGATTTTGAGTTTTAAGGTTGTTTAGGGCCTCAAAAAGATACAACTGAAAAAACTCAGGAAAAATTCAGGAATTTTTCAGCTGGGAAGTAGTTCAGAGTTTTGATCATATCTATTAACTTGTTTGTATGATTGCTATGATTTTTTGATATGTTGTAGGGGAAATCCATACAAAGAGAATGATATATAATTTACCTATATATTCATTACCAATTTCTCCCAGTTCCCAACTTTGTACAGGGTAATGCAAAATTGTCATTGTCTAGCTTAATATGAAAACGTGTTTTTTAAGCCTTTGGGCTATTTGCTTGAGATTTGGGTACTTCATGAAGTATGTTTACATATTTAATCCACTTATATTCTGAAAATTCTTTTTGTAGCTTGAATTTCGTATTTTCCATCAATTGGTGATTTTACAGGACGAAAGTAGAGAGGAACGTAGTAGTGTAGAGGTAGTGGTAGTGGTCTATTTTGCTTCCTTTAGTGACAAGACCTATATTTGGTTGAAATTTATACTACTTGTTGGTAAGTCGTATGTTAAAACAAGTCTCACAAGCTTCTGCATTCGTAGCAGGCTCTCTCCATCAAAGCAGGTGTAGTTGTAGTCGATTGCCTGACTCTAGGCAAGAGTCTCTTGCATCAGGAGCACCAGCGTTGTAGTAGCATAATTGGTATTGAGAGTTAGTTACTGAATCTGACCTAAGATCAATCGCTTCTGAAACTGACAAAATTCAAGAGATTGAAAAATTGAAGACTTGCAACTGAGAGATTAATCTCCCACTGTGGTTGCCAAAATTTTTGTGGGTTAAAAACGATTGAAGGGTAAAAGGGGAAGAATGATCGAGTAGGTTAATACTTGTGAGGTCATATCGCTTAAACACCAAATATTTATACTGTAGAAGTACTTTAAGTTTCGAGAGATCAATCTGTACGAAATTGGCCTAAATCAAGAAATGACCGTTCCGATTTCGCTTCAATCACAAAGGAAGGAGAAACGTTGATCTGTAGGGAGGGTAGCAGAGAGAGTATTGAGATCAATGGAATTGAATATCGATGGTTATATGTGTTTGAGCTGCTGTAAAGATAAAATGATAGTTATGTGATCATTCGAGTGCTCGTAAGATAAAACTCTTGTCCTTTGTCGATAGGTTGAAGAACCTATTTATAGCAGAAGAAGTTAACACGTTGATCTCATAAGTGGTGACGGTTGTAGAGAAGTGGAAGAGTGGAGAAGTGGAAATCATGGTGAAAACTGACTCCGTCGTGTGAGTGGGACTTAGCAGTTGTGCAACCACTATTATCTTTACTTTTTCCACTGTCGACACGACTTTTATACTTTCTCGCCGTGGGTGTATTGTTACACCACACGTGTTCTAGGCCGCCAGATCAAAACCCTAGTAAATATCCTCCCATGTGATATAATTGATTTCTCGAACATGGTTGAGTCTACTTTGTAGACGATTGGTCAGTCGTTGACCAAGATAGAATGTCAGTCTTAGCGTGTTGATGAGTCTAGCATATTGACTCAATGAATAAAACACTAGTTATGCGCTGAGACAAGCAGTGATGCTTAATAGATTGTGAATATAAAGAGTCTGATTAATGTTGACACTGGTAGTTGTGTCGTATCATCATGTCAGTTAAGGAACAACAATGCTCGAATGATGTTTGTCGTTCGAGTCTCAAGTCGCGTGAACGCTTGGTCGTGCGAGCACTAAGTCAAGTGAGTATTAACAAATTGTAAAATATTTTGTTTCGTCAGAGTAGGACAAAACTGAGGTTATTTTAAACATTGGTAGCGGGACCAATTGAGTTAAACCTTAATATGGCAGATGATCAATGCCAATGACCGATGGTAGATGAGCGGCTAGTGAAGAGACTAACTAGAGAAGAGGGAGAATCCCAGAGAAGGAAGACCGATTGATAGACACATTTTTGTGTCTGATTTGATCTTAATATTATATATTGTTGGTACTCGATTTTGTATTTATTATGGTTTTTATTTCTTTATAGGTGTTTTTGGAGAAATGATAACGACACCCTCAACTTGGATTAAGGCACCCACTCTTTGGTTAAGGGCACCCACACCCAGAATTAAAATGATAGAAAGTGGCGGGAAGAAGAATTTCTATTCTTCACGTACAGCGTGAAATAGGAAACTCAAAAGAAATTTAGAAACAAGCTTGGAGTTTGGAAATTCCTTTACTTAGAAAACTAGAATTGTGTGGGAAAGAATTAAAAAGGGAATGATATCGATTTCTTCTCTTATTAGCATCCAGAAACGAAGAAATCAGGAAGTAAAGAATTCTGTTTTTGGAAAAGATTTTCGGTGGTCTGCTAAGGATCAAAGGAAAGATTTGAGAGGATTAAAGGAAGTTTTGGGTGATGGGTAGTATAAATTGAGGATAGTAGAGAGTTTGGGGTACGAGGAAACGATTGGTGAAGCTTAGAATTGAAGTGAACAACAAGAACAAAGTGAACAGACGAACGTTTCTGTTTCTGCACGGTGAAGAACTTGAAGAACAAAAGGCTAACCAGAACTGTCATTCATTTCAAACAGCAACGGAAATCTGTTTCCTGTTGCGCATTCATTTCAATTACTTTCTGTATCAGCCTGAAGTGTTCACAACAACACTTATAACATTATATAAGTGTCTGTGAGCATTTCTGTTCTTATTGTAAGCAATTTTTGAGTTATAAAAATCATTTTTGAGGATTTTGCCATTACAATGAGGAGCTAAACTTCATCTTTGAGGCTATGGAGGAAGCTACTTTTCCAACAATTATGTGGTAAGTATTTGATTAATTCATGCAATTTATTTATGATTAATTGCCTTGATTAAAAATTGATTTAAAAGGTTTTTGTTAAGCAATTGTGATTATCCGTTAGATGGTGCATGCCTCGGCTTAGGACCTAGATGCTCCATGCTTTTGTTATACAGTTGTTGTTTTGAAAATCTATTTTTGAAATGATTTAGAATCAAATTAAAATGTTAAAATTGCATGATTAAAATTATTATCACTTTGAAATTGGAAAATAGTGGAATCCAAGTCTCAGTTTTCTCTCAACCTTATAAAAAATATTTGAGTTTTCACATTTTTAATTTTAGAAATTAGATTTAAAATCAATCTTCACAAGTCTGAGTAACGAATCTTTATTTACCAGTTAAAAACTACATCAATTTTTGGCGCCGCCGACGCAGAATTGTTTTTAGAATTGTTTTTAGATTGTTTTTAAGTTAATTAGTTTAATTATATTTTTTTTATTTTTACTTTGTTCTATTTTACGTTTCTTTTGGTATTTCTCTTTTTGCTGCAGGTTTTGGATTTTGGATCGAAAGGAAAGTGAGCCAAAGTTTTGGAATTAAAGTTAAAGATTTGAAATTAAAGCTAAAGACTTGGAGTTAAAAGCTAAAGCTTAAAAGAACGAAAAAGAAGACGAAGATTTTTTATTTTTTTAATTAGATTTTAATTAGATTTTATTTTATTTTATTTTTAGAAAACTGTATTAGGATTTTAATTGTTTCTGTATTTGTTTTTATTTTTGGACACTTCTCTTTGGACTTTTTGGACTTTATTATTAATATTTAGCCCTACGGAAGGGTAGTATTAAATATAAATTGCACAGGGAAGGACGACAATTACGATATTGTCTCGGCCCCTCGGGTTCGCACATTGACACAGGAGTTGGTGGCCCGAGTCGACTTCAACCGATTCATCGCCCGTCTGGTACGGGAGGTAAGACTCGATCGACCCACGAATCCCCTGCAAGTGGGTTTACTGTATTCCTTCGTGTGCATATATGCTGAGGAACTGAAAACGGACTTACTTTTCTAGTAAAGGGCAAGAACTAGCCATATAAGATAAGGACTCAGATTTCATCACCGTTTCCTTCTTGCCCGCCTTAGGAACACGTTACCTAACGCGAACCTAATCCTTAAAATTTGACTAGAAAGAAGACCGATAAGGTATCGAGCTTATTGGAAAATCATTCAAAATGATTGTATTGGTTGCTTTGTTAGCCTAACTCGAAGTTCGAAAAGATTATTTTAAGTTGATTAGCGTCTCCTTGTAACCCAGGGAAACGTTGCCAAAGAGGCAGGGTTATCAAAGCTCCTTAGAGCTTATCATGTTTCTCTTCGACTTAATCTAATTCGGATCGTCCTAAAAGGTTTACTAAAATTGTAACTAGTTGCCTTTCGAAAGAATAGAAGCTGGTCTAGAAAACAATCTAAGTGGAGCCATCATGCTTTTTGTTTGCTAGAATCAATAGGTTTGATTTGGTTGAGTCGACCTTGCTTTGTGTTTGTTTAGAATTCCCTTCTGATTAGGAGTTATTGCATGCCCATTGAGCATGCCTGGAGAAGAGATTCTATTGGCCGTTTGATCAGCGACGAGAATAGAAACTTTATCTCCGAAAGTGAGAATTTAGGAAACCCTTATTTTGAGAGCCCTATCTTTGGAAACTTTAGTTTTGAGAATTTGTCTCTTAGTGAGGAAGTTATTCCTAATTTTTCAGTTGTGTCAGAAATGATAACCTTGAAATCTTTGTTGAATCCTACTAGGACTGCTCGTCCATCATGTATCAAGTTGGCTGAAACTCAAGCCAACTATGAGTTGAAACCTGGGACCATACAGATGCTCCCACTCTTCTTAGGGAAAGAAAATTAAAACCCTTAATTTCACATTAGGGATTTTGAAGAAATATGTAGTACCCTAAAAATTCACAACATGTCTGATGAAGCTTTGAAACTTAGGTTATTTCCCTTTTCTCTGAGAGACAAGGACAAATCTTGGTTATATAGTTTGCCATCTGAATCCATCGAGACATATGAACAACTTACTGCTGCCTTTTTAGCTAAATTTTTCCCTAGGCACAAGATATCAAAACTTAGGCAAGATATTTCCACATTTGGGCAACGCGAAGGAGAGTCTTTGTACACCTATGTGGAAAGGTTCAATGAATTAATAACACGATGTCCCCAACATGGTTTAGAAGACCAAAGACTGGTCCAAATCCTTTATGAAGGGCTAGATTATCCAACAACCATCATAGTTGAGTCATTGTGTACATGAAGTTTTGATAGTAAAGATGTTACTGAGGCGATGAAATTTTTGCATGAGATTGCTGATAAGACCCATCAATGGGAATGTAGTAAGGAACCCCCTAGAAAAACTCTTCTGAGTAGAGGTAATGTCAATAGGGTAGATGAAAGTCTTGAATCAGATGCCAAATATGCCTTTATAGTGAAAAGGTTAGAAGCCTTAGAATTAAGTCAATCTAGTCGAGGAATAGAGCCCAAGCCATTTTGGGAAGGACAGACTGTTGAAGAGCAAGCTCATGCTATTTATAATAACACTAGATATGATAACCGTCGGAAGTTTGATCCATATTCAGAAAGCTATAACCCTGGTTGGAGAAACCATCCAAACTTTTCTTGGTCTAAGGACCAGAATCAAGGTCAGTCTAGTAACCCTCAGGGTCCACCAAGTTTTGGTTATACTAAGAATTCTTCTGGACCGGCACAATTTCAGAACTCTTTAGACAAAAGGATCATGAGTTTAGAAGAGTCTCTCGCTTTGCTAACATGTAACTCTGCTGAGTTTCAGAAAAAATCAACCAAGATTTAGCAGATAATAAGAAGATAGTGCAAGATAACTCACAGGCTATCCATGATTTAAGAAACCAGTTTAGTCAGTTGAATGAGTTTTTAAGAGAAAAAGGCAAGTTCCCTAGTCAACCACAACCCAACCCTAGAGGAGTTCATGCGTTATCTACTAACCATGTGAATTCAATTAAAATCCTTAGGAGTGGTAGAGTAGTAGACAATGAGGTAACCTCGTCCAATAGTGAACATGTTGTAGTTCACCCTTCCGAGCCTATAGTTGAAGAGACTGATAAAGTCTCTAAAAAGTCCAATGCGGTTCCGGCTGAACCCGATTTTGTACCCAAAGCCCCATTCCCACAACTTCTAATACCAACTAGGGAGGAATCCAACTTTAATGATATAATGAAGGTTTTTAGACAAGTCACGATAAACCTTCCTCTATTAGATGCAATTAGGCAGATTCCTGCTTATTCCAAGTTTCTTAAGGATATTTGTACGCGAAAGCGAAAGCTTAGTGTACCAAAGAAATCCTTTTTAGCTAGTCATGTGAGTTCAATTCTCCAGAATACTACAACTCCTAAGTACAAAGACCCAGGGTCCCCAACCATTTCTTGCACAATAGGTAACTACCGTGTTGAGAAAGCGTTACTTGACTTACGAGCCAGTGTGAACTTACTTCCGTACCATGTGTACCTTCAGCTAGGACTTGGTGAGTTGAAACCTACTCAGATAACACTGCAATTAGCTGATAGGTCTGTGAAAATTCCTTGTGGTATCATAGAGGATGTTCTTATTGAGGTAGATAAGTTTATTTATCCAGTAGATTTTATTGTCCTTGATAATCAACCTGTCCGTGACCCAGAGAATCAGATACCTGTGATATTAGGTCGCCCGTTTTTAGCTACATCTAACGCGATCATTAACTGTCGAACTGGTATTATGAATTTGTCTTTTGGTAATATGACTATTGAACTAAATGTTTTCCATATTAATAAGCAACCTTCTGAGTTAGGTGACACGTGCATGGAGGAGGTAAACATGATAGAAACATTAGTTCAGGAGTCATTACCAAATACCTTATTGTCTAGTTGATCATCATTTAGAAGAAGAAATTGACAATTTTCGGGAACCGGACGATCTAGAAAATAGGGAAAGTGTGATGAGTCTATCTAGAGACACTAAAAACTTTAACTTTGGGGGTGACTATCATTCTCCATGTGATTTATATCTTAGAAAGGTCCCTAACTTGGGACTTGACATATGCACCTCTACCATTTTACAAGATCATCTTCGAGCTAGATTCCCTGAACCTGTTGATGTCCAGAAAGAAGTTCAGTTGTTAGAAACCCATCCTCTGGTCGATGTGGTTTACCTAGGCAGTAATACCAAGATTGACTTTGTTTTCCCACCAAAATATTTTCGTCCATATGTGGGAACGTTAGAATTTCAAATGTGTCAGTTATTAAGTTTTGAGACTAATCCTAATTATCTTAGGAGATTAGAATCGACACATTTGTTTAAGAATGACCACCTTCAAAGTAGTCAATTATGTGAGTCAACTCCGATTGACTTTGAGGATCCAAAATTATTCAGGTTATTATTATGTGATTTTAAGTTCTTAGTTAAGTTATTCCAGACTTTACAACCTGTAGATTCTTCCTACGAAGAAATCCAGCCTAAGAAAATATTTTATCTAGACCCTTCTATGGAACCTGAACCACAGCTAAAAGTAGTTGTCTTAAATAGAAAACTAGATAAGGGTGTGCTCGGTTTGTTCATTTTCTTGGCATTTTGGATAACCCTATTTGATTTAGAATTGTTCCAATTATTGCTATATGATTTTATGAGGTGACTAATTCTTTCTTAGTCTGGCTGAAGACTTTAAACTTAGCACTTCTTGGGAGATAACCCATGCTCATGAAACACGGTAATATCTTTCCCTATCTCTTCGATTGGTAACAATTTATCCTTGTTCATGCTCTTAATCATTCATCTTTAGAAACATTGAGGACACTGTTTGATTTAAGTTTGGGGGTAAGGGAGAAACTTTTTAGTGAAATAATAAAGCTCTAGAATTTAGAAGCTTGTGAGCACTTCAGGGTGACACTAACCATTCTAGGTAGATGGAAACTTAGCTCTTTTTCTATAGGAATTGGTGTACCCACTGAAATGGTTTATTCATAAAAGG
The DNA here is from genome assembly GCA_023531435.1 of Papaver californicum. Lineage (NCBI taxonomy): Eukaryota > Viridiplantae > Streptophyta > Magnoliopsida > Ranunculales > Papaveraceae > Papaver > Papaver californicum. The sequence goes on along the minus strand of JAJJMC010006585.1, from coordinate 8,984,978 downwards.
ACAGAGTTCATGTGTTAGAAATAACATGATAGTTGTCACCACATCTCGGAGTCTATCACTTCCATATCACTTTCTGTTTTACTTTTGCAAATTTGTGTTTCTTTAAGTGATTTGGTGGGGCCCAGTATCAAATTTTTATCGGCGTCAGGATGAAATAGAGTGTTTTGAGATCAAGCCCCATTATTATATTTTAGTACTATGAGAAAAAAAAAAGAGAAATAAATAAATATATATATATTATTGAAAAAGAAAAAAGAAAAAAAAAAAGGGTATTATTGACTCTGTGTTTGGGTTCTCCCTGTTTCCGTCGCCTAAGCAAGCATGGAATACAGGATCCATGGAAACCCGAATATAGACCAGTTGAATTGATATTAGTATTAGATTTAAGAACAGTGGGTGCGTATCTCGAATTCATTAGGTTTCATCTTGGCAATGACCTTCAGACAGATATGCGAAACGCCGTTCACCTTAGTCAACACTTGCAACCTTCATATTTTCTATGCTCATCTTCTAAATCTTTTCATGTGATTGAACTGTGATAGATTCTGAGACTTGTGGGTAAACGATTATCTGAGTAGAGCTCTGTTGTCTTAGATATGAATTTTAGTATGCTTGAGTAAACACTCGTGTACAACAATTGGACTCATATAGGATAATGATTCCCATAGCCGAAGAATTGAGTAAGCCTACTAAATAGCTTGTTTAGTGTCTATTCTTAATTGTTCACGAGTCGCTAAAATATGGAGTAAAGATTTTATGGGTATACCTCTTGTAAACCCTCACGAGACAAAACTCGTCCACTAGGGACACCTAGGGGTTTAACGGCTTATTACATATGCTAAATGTAGTCGCGATTCCTGCGAAAGTGAGTTAGGATTTTATTTTATTTTTTTTTAGATTAGATTTGCTCGAGGACTAGCAAATAATAAGTTTGGGGGTATTTGATAGACACATTTTTGTGTCTGATTTGATCTTAATATTATATATTGTTGGTACTCGATTTTGTACTTATTATGGTTTGTATTTCTTTTTAGGTGTTTTTGGAGAAATGATAACGGCACCCTCAACTTGGATTAAGGCACCCACTCTTTGGTTAAGGGCACCCACACCCAGAATTCAAATGATAGAAAGTGGCGGGAAGAAGAATTTCTATTCTTCACGTACAACGTGAAATAGGAAACTCAAAATAAATTCGGAAACAAGCTTGGAGTTTGGAAATTCCTTTACTTAGGAAACTAGAATTGTGTGGGAAAAAATTAAAAAGGGAATGATATCGATTTCTTCTCTTATTAGCATCCAGAAACGAAGAAATCAGGAAGTAAAGAATTTTGTTTTTGGAAAAGATTTTCGGTGGTCTGCCAAGGATCAAAGGAAAGATTTGAGAGGATTAAAGGAAGTTTTGGGTGATGGGTAGTATAAATATAGGATACTATAGAGTTTGGGGTACGAGGAAACGATTGGAAGCTTAGAATTGAAGTGAACAGCAAGAACAAAGTGAACAGACGAACGTTTCTGCTGCTGCACGGTGAAGAACTTGAAGAACAAAAGGCTAACCAGAACTGTCATTCATTTCAAACAACAACGGAAATCTGTTTCCTGTTGCGCATTCATTTCAATTACTTCCTATATCAGCCTGAAGTGTTCACAGCAACACTTATAACAGTATCTAAGTGTCTGTGAGCATTTCTGTTCTTATTGTAAGCAATTTTTTTGAGTTATAAAAATGATTTTTGAGGATTTTGCATTACAATGAGGAGCTAAACTTCATCTTTGAATCTATGGAGGAAGCTACTTTTCCAACAATTATGTGGTAAGTATTTAATTAATTCATACAATTTATTTATGATTAATTGCCTTGATTAAAAATTGACTTAAAAGGTTTTTGTTAAGCAATTGTGATTATCCGTTAGATGGTGCATGCCTCGGCTTAGTCCCTAGATGCTCCATGCTTTTGTTATACAGTTGTTGTTTTGAAAATATATTTTTGCAATGATTTAGAATCAAATTAAAATGTTAAAATTGCATGATTAAAATTATTATCACTTTGAAATTGGAAAATAGTGGAATCCTAGTCTCAGTTTTCTCTCAACCTTATAAAAAATATTTGAGTTTTCATATTTTTAATTTTAGAAATTAGATTTAAAATCAATCTTCACAAGTCTGAGTAAAGAATCTTTATTTACCACTTAAAAACTACATCACCGACCAAAGTGGTGGGACCGGTCAAGCGTAGGTCCAATTATTGATTAAGCATGAATTTGGTAGTCATTAGAACTATGCTTCGCGTACCATATCGTCTTTCTATAGCTGTGCAGAGCTATGTGTTTGAAGCAAAATAATTTAGTCTTTGATGGAAAAAGCATAAGAGTTTTAATGGAAAAAAGAAATCCTAAAATAATACTTCATATGTTTCTACAAAAGTGTTATTATCACTTTTTCAATTTAGCCTATTTTAGAAACGGAGGGAGTATATATATAAAGTAATAAAAATTTTAGGAAAAAGAATATGGGAGTGGGACCGGCCAAGGGATTTTGGTCGGACGGCAGTTGGCGCCGGCCCCACAAATCCCCTATTTTCTTCATTATTATTTTATCTCTCTCTTTGCATGCTCTTCGACCGACGCTTTGAAGAGCATTATAGTTATTTAGACCTGTGGGTGAAAATTTCATACATGACGTTCTTCAGTAAAAACGTTGTGGATTTTTCATACGATGTCCGTTTTTGATGATCAACCCTAATTCGAAATCCTGAAATTGCTGGCTACATCCCTACGCGAAGGATTTTAGTTTTGAGCTCGTTTCGGCCGTCAACCGGAGCAAACAGTAACCTTCCAAATGAAATTATGACAACTTTCTGATTGCAGTTCATCTAGGGTTTAGATCATATCTCCTAGACCTTTATCCGGAATGTGATGCCCTTTTAGAATGTCGTAGTAGACATATAGAGGAACATATGTTGTTTAGAACATTTTTTCCCATTCCACACCCATGGTCACGTTTTTTGTAAGGTAACATGACGATGTGCCAGAAACCAATATTAGGGTTTCGTTGTATTTCAACCAATACTGGGATTTTAATGCAACAAACATTGAAATTATGTATTGTTTAAGATCAATCAATCATTATTGGATTCCTAGCTTTGCATTTGGCGCGACGACGACTTAGTGCCTACACGAAGGTGTGATGTTTCGACTTAGTGCATCTGTGCGCAGCTCGTTATGCGTTATAACCAATTAATGTCATTCAAATAAAGTTTGAATATTGATATAAAGTCACTCTAAATATTCAATAAGGGAATATAAAGAGGAATTAAGTTGCTCTATACTAGGAGGCAATCTATCTAAGAGCATTAACATCCACTCGTGAACAAAGAGGTGTTCTGGATGCTTATTTTATATAGTGAGAGATCATCTGGGAAAGGATTGTAATCAACACCAGTGATACTTTGAGGAAAACGATGCTCTACACTAGTGATTAATTCATCTAGGAGCTGCCCTATCATTGTAGAGGACTAAGCACTAGTTTTACAGTATTAGTGTTATATGTAAAATATTGAGAGCTCAGCTGGGTGAGGCTCTAATATCGTATGCGTATTTTCAGAGAGGCTACAAAATCAATATGAGATACCAGTAGTGAGCGTTTGATATTTTAATTCTCTTGTGGAATGTAAAATAAGAATTTAATGCTTTTGATGTCGGGTCAATAGCATAGACGAAATTATATATTTTTTTTATTCTACCGCTGGGTAGAGACGATTTTACTATTTTATCCTTTGTTAATACCCACCATCTACAACAGGATATGCATATATTGTTACCATAGCTGCGAAAGAATTTCCAGATTCTCACGTAATTATCTTTCTCCCTGTTTTCTTTCTGATGATGTTGTTTCGATATTAGGACACGAAAACTTAATGTTGTTGCCTTGTTGAGATTTTATCTCTGATGTTGTTTCCATATTAAGCAAGAATTTCAGAGTTTGCAACAACAAATCTTCGAGAATATATTCTTCTTCCTGTTTTACCGTGAGAGTTATTTCACGAGAAAAAATTTGTTTTGTGGAATCTGTTTTGATTTCGGGTCTTGTGGTCGAGTACAATCTATTCTTGATAAGGCAAGAATATTCTTGTCTTAACTTCTTGAAGATTTCCTATAAATTTCGTAACAAAAATATCACAGATGATACACATGTTTTCTCCCGCCAAAATTCAATTTCAAATGGAAGATAGTGGGTGCCTTTATCCAAACTCACTGGGTGCCTTTAACACTTTTTTGGGTGCTTTTAACACTTTTAAGCCGACTTTTCCGCAATAGTTCATTCTTCAAAAATACATTAAAACACAACAATTAACCAATTTAGTACAAAACAAAATACTAACAATATATATTTTTAGAACTAATAAAAATACAAATATGCGTCAATCAATATTCTCAATTCAATAAACAAAACTTACATCAGTTTGATTCCCAAAACAAAGAAGCCCACTTCTCCATCTGAATTTAGACCAATTAGTCTTTGTAATACTTCTTACAAGATAATATCTAAAATCATGGTTAACAGGATAAAGCCAATTATGGAATCATTTCACCATATCAAACTGCTTATGTTTCTGGGAGGTTGATTAATAAGAACACAATAATTACTCATGAGCTTATACACTCTATGAAAAGGAAGGAAGAAGAAGGTGGCTGGCTAGCTTTGAAAGTAGACATGTCAAAAGCTTTTGACAATTTAGAATAAAATTTTCTTTTTAAGGTTCTTAAAATTTTTGGCTTCTCTGAAGATTGGAATCAGTTAATTCAACAATGTATTAGTACTACTTCACTCTCAGTTCTTCCCAATAGTTCTCCTTGCACTGAATTTCAACCAACTAAGGTATTAGACAAGGAGATCCTTTTTCTCCTTATTTATTCATCTTAGCCATAAAGTGGTTATCCAGAACTTTAACAGAAACCCATCATTTTAAACAAATTATGGGAATCAAGGCTGCAAGAGGTGCCCCATATAAATCATTTGTTATTGCAGATGATTGTCTCATCTTTACTCATACTAATTTTACCAGTGTGAATAATCTCTTACAAGTCATGCAAGATTTTAGTTCACAATCTGGTCAGGTCATTAACTTTGACAAATTATCAATTTTATTCAGTAAAAACATGGATCTTGATGTTTGTGATACTATTAGTCACATATTTAGAATAAAGTACATGGATAAGAAGGAAAAATACTTGGGCTATCCTCTTCTAATTGGCAGATGTATGGTTTAATTTTTTGAAGAAGTTACAACTGCTTTTGAAAGAAGACTATCTAATTGGCAAGGTACTTCTTTTTGTGAAGCAGGTAGAATAACAATGGTTAAGGTTGTTCTTAATTCAGTTCCCATGCACCAAATGAAAACTTTTAAGATGCCAAAGAAGCTCATCAATAAGTTTGATTCCTTGCAAAGACAGTTCTGGTGGGAGCTAATCTTATTGCCCGACAGAATTTATACATTCCCAAATATCTTGGATAGAGCTGTCAAACGGGTCGGGTTAAAACAAGCCTAAAACTCCAACCCTAACCCTAGACGGGTTGGCCCTATCAATATGTTTAAGATTCATAAGTTAAGGCTAAAAAGTTCATGTGCGTATGAAAGGATCGAACATCAAACCTCATGGTCATAAACTAATCAGTGAACCAGCAATCTGTGTTAGATTGTACGTTAGATAATTTAATAATTATCCAATTAATGTAAGACATGCCATTTATTTAGGTTAACCGGTGAACACACTCAAGTGACTCAACACCAAAATAGCATACCCTTTATATTTTTTCCCTCTTTAGTTATCCTCTCTCGGCGCCGTCTCACCATCTTTCCACCTCTTCCTCTCCTCTGTCTCAATTTCTTGTTTTCTTTTTCTCTGTAAAACCATTAGGATGATGATAAGATCCAAAAAAAATAATTAAAAAAATCTCACTTTATCACTTCCCATGGTGCATCTACGATTAATGGATCATTTTTATTTTTATCTGCATCTATGGTTTTATTTTATCTTCTCTTAAAGTCTTTACTAGGTTTTTTTCTGTTAACAATTTGTATTTTACTGGTGTTAGAAAATTAAAATATCATAGTTTAGAATTTGATTATATATTGATGAAGTTAAATAATTTTGGAACTGATTTGGGGTTGCTATTTGGTTGAATATGTATAAATAATATAAGAATGTAACTAGTTTTATTTTCTTCGTTTAGATCGGAAATCTTTATGATGATTTGGATAGTTTGGAATATAAAATCATAAATTGTTTGTTGGAAACCCTAACCTGGCCCATTTAGCCAACAAGCCGAGTCAGGTCGGGTTTAAATAAGTCGGGTTAGGGTTAATCCGCGGGCGGGGTCGCATATTGACAGCTCCAATTCTAGAGGTTTGGCTTTCAGAGATTTGGAGATGTTAAATCATGTTCTTCTCACCAAACTAGCTTGGAGAATTTGTACTCAATCTAATCTATTGTGTGTGTAAGTTTTTAAAGCTAAATACAGTAAAGAGGAAAATTTTATTCACATAAGTTCTGAGAAAAGTAATACTTCTTGGGTGTGGAAAGGTATTGAAGTGGGCCTTTGAAAACTACTGCGTGGAAGTAAACAACGGAGAGAATACCATAATCTGATTTGACACCTGGATTATTGGACTAAATTTCAAGCCTGAACCTTTAGATCTTATTCACCTGAATTATGTCTATGTTAGTAAGCTCATTATTCCTAATACTAATGTTCATCTTCTTAGCACTTTGTTTACTACTGAAGTTGCAAAAAAAATTCAGAGAATGTACATCACTCCCCATGAGAAAGATATCATTAGATGGAGACCCACTAAAGATGGTATTTTCACAGTTAAGCGTGCTTATAACAAAATGGTGGAAAGAAGAGTGTCATATCAAGAAACTCTCAACACTGTTCCAAAAGAGATTTGGAAATCATGGTGGTCTATGAAGCTTCCTCATATAATCAAACTTTTCACATGGAAATATCTCAAAGAAATTGTTCCTACTAGAAAAAGGCTATCTCAATTCAACAGAAGTTTGGAAACTCACTGCAGTATCTGCAATCATGAAGAAGAATCTCTTTATCATCTCTTAATCAACTGCAATCTTGCTAGAGCTGTGTGGAGACTTGTTAATATCAATATTGATCAAGTTGCGGCTAATTTTGACTCAGTGGTGGAGTGGATTATTTCTTGGTTCAATTGTAATGCTATAATTGGTATAGATGAACAAAATACTTGGAGGATTCTTCTCATGCTGGGTTGCTGGGTAATATGGAAAGAAAAATGTGAATGCATCTTCCAAGATATAAATATAAACCCTATCTCTACTGCATCTAAAATAAACTTTCATATTCATAACTTTAATCTGGCTATGCAAAACTGTCATGCTAATCCCATTGTAAATAATTCAGTTTCACTAGATTTCACAGATTTATGCAAAGTAAGAGTAGATGTATCTTTTGATTATCTTACTGACATTGTTGGTACTGGCATGATGTTATATGATGGAGTTAAAGGAACCTATGCAGATGGAGTGATTGATCTTGAAGCTGGAGAATGCATGGATGTTCTGGAGGCATTGAACTGGACAAAGGGTTTAAACATTAAAAGATTCATCTCACTTCAGACGCTGAAGTAGTCGTGCAGTCTATTAACTTTGACAAAGTTAGTGTCAGATGGGAGAATAACAAGTCTATTAAAGATATCAAACTTCTTTTTAATAGTTTTAGGGTTTGGAAAGTTTCTTTTATTAGTAGAGATAATAATAATATTGCTGATACTATCTCTAAGAGAGTTAGGAGGAAAAACTAGTTATTGATGAGTACCATGATTACACTCTATGGATTCAGTTCTCGCTGAACATGCACATTGAATCTGAGCCAGTCTAGTTATTTTTAACAAAATTTTCGCTCATCTAAAAAAAATTGTATGTAAAGCTTGTGATGAGCCAATGACAGGCTTAACCCACGGTCGGGCCCTAGTCCAGCCCGACACTGAAATGGGATAGGCTCAGACTTTGCCTTTAATGACCCGTGAAATCCTAATCAATCCACCCTAGTCAACGGGTCACTGACGACCCGTCAAATTTTTATCTTACAACCTGTCTAGGGCTTTTCACTCCTCTTGTGTACTTTTTTTTTTTCTTTTTTTTGTAAGTATCCTATCCTCTGTATCTTTAACCTCCTCTCAGGAACATACATACCTTCTTTTTCTTTACCCAGTGTCTTGACTCTCTTCCTTTGTTTTTCTTTCCCTTCTTTATTAAGTTCCCGAGGGGGTATTTTGTTTATCCAACGGAAGTTCCAGCTCATATCCACTTTGTTCGGATCCATTTCTTACCACCAATTCTTCTACTACCTTATATGCCACTTGGATTTGATTCAAATCCGATTGTAAACAAAAAAAACATTCCTGCTTTGTTGTTATTTTGGTTGATTAAATGGTCCGTATTAAGAAAAGTTGTGGTATTGTTAATTCTCTGAAAACCAAAAGAACTAACAAGAGAAGTAAATAGAGAGAGAGAGGTGATTGTAAATAGATAGATAGACTGATTGATTGTGTTGTTGTTTTAATGGGAAATGTGACGTCGAGCGTGGCTGCAAAATTTGCGTTTTTTCCACCAGACCCACCAACCTATGATGTTTTTAAAGATGGAGAAGGGAAGGTAGTATTTCAGGGGTTTCTGCTGATAAAAATATGGAACCTCATTTGCTTGATACCAAAGGGGGTAATAAAATAGTTGCCACTTTTTGGAAACACCCTTTTGCTAGATTTACTATTCTATATTCTCATGGTAACGCTGCTGATTTGGGTCAGATGCAAGAACTCTTCATTGAGCTCAGAGCTCATCTTCGTGTTAACATCATGAGGTAATTCTCTCTCTCTCAAGTTTTTTTTTTCATTGTGGTTTTCTCTGGCTTTTGTTTCTTCTATGAAATGAAGAAATGGTTTTATTTTAGTTTTATCAGGTTTTTGTTGATAAGATTTTCCGTACTAATTTTGGAAATTTTCATTATTCTTTATAAGCTCTATAACAATTAATAACTCTTCTTCTTTAACTATTATTTTTTATTTTATTTTTTGTTGAATCTAGTTTTCATTTATTAAAGATACAATAAACAAAATTAAACCTTCCTTTTTTTATATATTTGAAAACTCTTGGTTTTTGTTTTGGTTATATCTAAATCTGAAACTTGAAACAGGTTGTGGGTTTTGGTTATATCTAAATCTGAAATTTGAAACAGGTTGTGGGTTGTGGACCTTGTGGTTATAACCCCACTAGTCTATACCTCTTACCACTAAAAACAAAATAAAATAAAAACCCCATTTAAATAATCTCTGTAAACAATCTTTTATATTAATTCAACCCAACAAAAAAATAAATATCAACTCACTCTTAAACTACCCTTTACATTAATTCAACCCAATAAAAAAAAAATCAATCCCACTTTAAAACTTTATTCTCTACCAACAACAACTCATCGCCACCAACCAACAACAACCACCATCATCCAGCAACACGACCACTACCAGCCACCAACTAACAGCAGCACGAACCACCAACCAGCACCGTCATCACCTACCACCACCATCAACGAGCACCACTAACAACCACCAGGTCCACTACCAAAGAGCACCACCACCAACCACCACCATCAGAAATGAAAAATCAGAACCAACACCCACCACCAACAACCAACACCAGATTCACCACCAATATCAAAGGGCACCACTAACAACCACAAGGGCCAACACCAACGAGCACCACCACCAGCAACAACGAAAACCAGAACCAACAGCAACCACCACCACCACAACGAAAATTGACATTTCACCAACACAACTTATTTCAGATGAAAAAAAATGATGAAACCAAAAAAAGTTTCATCATCTATTTGGTTCCACCTTATTCAAGACGAAAAAAAATGATGAAACCAAAAATAGTTTCGTCATTTATTTGGTTCCACCTTATTCCCGATGAAAAAAAAAATGATGAAACCAAAAAAAGTTTCATCATTGTTTTGGTTCCACCTTATTCCAGATGAAAAAAAATGATGAAACCAAAAACAGTTTCATCATTGTTTTGGTTCTGACATTTCACCAACACAAAAATTGGTTTTAATTTTTGTGTTGGTGAAATTTGATGAAACCAAATTTGGTTTCATCATTTTTCTGACGTTTCACCAACAAAAAACCCTAATTTCGACAATAATGATGTATCATTATATTTTGATGATGATTTTCGACGATGGTGATCTGGAGGTGTTGGTGATGTTTGTAGAGGATAGAAGGAGGAAGAAGAGGTGTTGTTGGTGGTGGATCTGGACATGTAGTGGTGGAGGAGAAAAAATAACGAGGAGGAAGCGATGAGGAAGGAGCAGGTGTTGTTGGTGGTGGATCTGGACATAGAAAGAGAAGGAGGTACAGGTGGTGTTGGTGGAGGAGACGGAGGTGCTATTAGTGGTAGATATGGGTGACAAAATTTATTATTAGTGAACATAAAAGCAAAATAAAAAGAGAGAGAGGTGTTGGTGAAGGAGATGAAGGTGTTGTTGTGGCGGAGGAGCTACTGTTGCTGCTGGTGATGGTGGCGGAGGAGGTACTGTTGTTGCTGGTGTGGTGGTGGGGAGGAGAAGAAGAAGAGAAATGAGAAAGAAAGGGTAAGGATGGCATTTTAAAAAATGGTAAAAACTAAAATTAACCAATATTAAGGGAAATGAGGTTTTAATTTCATTTTTAATTAAAATGGTTTTTATTTATAAAAGATAATATAGAAAGAGTTTTTGTATAGAAAGTTTGGTCACACCTATATTTTTTATACCAAGTTATGAATTTGAAATTCAGATTGTTTGTCGCTTTTCTTTTTTTTTGTTATATTTACTAAGTTATGTTTAAATAACAGTCTTGACAACCATTATTTTTTCTTTTCCTTTCTTCGTGTGCTACGATAAGCTTAAATAAATGCAGAAATGATCTTATAGTCTGATCCCTTATATTAGTTCATCTTCGATTAGAGGTTAGACCAATAGAATTTTCGAAAAACTATTTTAGTCTAATCCCTGATTTTACTTTGGGAGATATCATAGTTTTTATTGGATTTTCTGTGGGGTAGTAGTGATGAAATTAGTGCATAGAATAGCTTGCCTGTGTGCTGACCAAAATATCTTTGGTGTAATTTCAGTTACGATTACTCAGGATATGGGGCCTCCTCTGGCAAGGTAAGCCATATATCTTCCCTGATGCACTTGCAATTATTTGAATGAGAAAAGAACTGGAAGAAAGTTAAGAGTGTATACAATTACCAACTAACAAACAAAAGAAGAGGAAGATATGAAAAAGGGGTTTTATTTCTATCAACCTTTTTATATGTGTTGTTGTTCCTGCTAATTGCTGTTCCTGTTAATGGTGTAGCCATCTGAGTTCAACACATACTATGACATAGAAGCGGTGTATAATTGTTTGAAGAGAGATTATGGAACTAAGCAGGAGGATATAATCCTGTATGGTCAGTCTGTTGGGAGTGGACCCACATGTCACTTGGCTTCACGTCTTCCTCGACTCAGGGCTGTTATCCTTCACAGTGCAATACTTTCAGGCATTCGGGTGTTGTATCCTGTGAAAGTCACACTCTGGTTTGACATATTTAAAGTGAGTATGGGATTTGTTTGTCGCTTCTTCTTTTTCCTTGTAGTTATAAAAATAGTGCAGATATGCTTGCTTATCTATTTTGATTTGTAATGAGGAGGTCTATTTTATTTCTTAATTGCAGAACATTGACAAAATACGGAATGTTAACTGCCCGGTTCTTGTTATACATGTAAGTGTGTTAAAGTTATCATTTTCTTGCTTCCTTAATTTCTTTAACATCGCTATCCCTTATTCCCCTGTGCTTTTTAAGTTAAATACAGAGCTGGTTTGGTAATACTTTATGTGAGATACCTTAATAAGCTTGGATTGCCGTCTAATACGTACCTTGCTATCTTGATTGAGTCATTATCCTATTGTCAATATTTTATCTTTCATACGCTGCCCTTTATCTCAAAATTTGTTCAAATTATTCTTTCAGTTAGTTGTTGCTAATCAGGTCGATTTGTTTTTATGATAATATAGTTAGTAATAGTTGGTAATGTGACTTCATCTTTGTTTTATCGACCATTGAGTTTATCTTTCCTTTTTGACTCCTAACAACATGAACACGTGTATGTGTTTGTCATAATCGTCTTGTATCCCACACGTTTGACTCTTTAGTATGTATAGCTTTTCTTATTCCAAGTTTATGTTCTGATAGGTTATAGATTAAATTTTATCTAGGTGACTCCGTTGAAATTGAAGTTTGTCGTGTTTATAGCAGATATTATGAAAAGAATGGAACAATATCTGCATGTATCCAGGTTTAGCTCAGTCCAACCATTGTTGGTTTCTCCTGGAATACAGAAGTTCAATCGAATGCTAGTTTCCTGGCTTGCTCACTCCCTGTTGCCTTAATAAACCCATTTCCTCTGTGAACTAGTCTATGCATGATGTACATTCGTCCTATGTTAAAAGGTTCATATTTCAATTTTAGATTGGAGTTGACAGAGTTTATCGACCCTTCTTCATGCTCCACTTTAGCTGCTAATTTGCATTAACATTTCAAAAATGTATTCCGACTGAGGATGAAATTGGTGACCACGGAGTCTTGAAAGTTCAAGGTTAACTTTGCCCCATGTTTTTTTCTTACGGTGTACCTTTTTCTTGATTGAAATGCATATCCATACATTATAGCGGGCTTTTCTTTTATGTCCTAAACATATTGGTTTGCCCTTTTATTTTATTCTACACAGCCATAGACACTCCTTCCTGTATTATTATGTGTAATTCAATCATTAAATGGTGTATTAAAGGGTCTGATAGCCCATATACTACTAGAGGCTACACCACTCTTGAGAGCATGCTAGGGTCGATAGTTGATAGACACCAATATATGGAGAAGAGAAGGTGGTACAACCAAAGAGGGCGTTCATCGTTGGTATTTGGTGAGAGTTAATGTAGAGAAGCTGACAAACCGATGCTAATAAGAATATTTGGGAGAGTGGTTTGTAGTAAATTCTAGAGTAATATGTGGTTGTTAACACAGTATCAGAGCTAGAGGTGTCTAGACATCATGTGTTCAACGTCTAGCATGGCGATCAGGGGATGCTGCCAGACGCTCATTTGACACCTCTTGTGGAGGTTATGGAGGAAGAACAAGGCTATATTGCTCAGATTACATTGTATATGTTTACAGATTGTGCGATGTTATGTCTGGACATAATTGACCACGAGTGACATGTTGGTTGCTTCACTTAGTCAATATGTTATACTTAAGACCACAGTGATAATACGAGAATTGGTGGTGTGATGCTTTACTTTTTGACACTTAACTTCTAGGTGCTAGTTTTGCTCAGTCTGGCAATCGAATCTCTTTTGTGGCAGAGACATCTAAATAATTTCATTTACTCAAAGAAATAAGCCAACTGCTAGAAAATCATCTGGTGTTCGAAGTCTAAAATGCATACTCATTTTTATATATTATCGTCAATGTGGGTTATAAAAGGGGCACGGTCATTTTTCATTACAGTAGAGAGTTTACCTGTTGTTTCTTGTTTGGAGTTTAATCTGGCTATACCAAATCCATTTTGGTGAATTAGTTGCTATTTGTTATTATGACTGTGCTATTAAAGATTTATTTTCACTTATCTTTATGGGCAGGGGACCAGTGATGATATCGTGGATTGGTCTCACGGTAAGCGCTTATGGGAACTGTCCAAGGAAAAGTACGATCCCTTATGGATTAAGGGTGGTGGACACTGCAACTTAGAAACTTATCCGGACTTCATCAAGCACTTGCGCAAGTTCATGAATGCAATGGAGAAGCTTACAATTGTAAAGCCACCAAAATGGAATTCCACTTCAAACTCGACTATCACCGAGTCAAAACACAATAAGTGCTTGAGATTTGGGAAAAGATAACTGATACTGCATTGTAGTGTAATTATTTTCGTTTCCAAATAGGTGGGCCATCGGGGAATCCTCAGGAAAGTAAGAGAACCTCTCACTTGCTTCTTTCAGTAACCCAAGTTAAGTTTTGCATGCTGCCTCTTCGCATTGGCTGTGTTCCAGAGATACAAATTGATATTAGGTTATCATAAAGATTTTGATCACGGCAAATTGAAAGCAACACTGATCTCGAGGTCCATGGGGTGAAAAACTGTTTTACAAGATCAGGATTTGAAGATATTTTTACATTCGTTCTAGAGGTGGATTTGATGTATAAAAATGCAATACTAGATCAGATTTTTATGTAAAACTACCAAATTGAGTCAAATATATGGTTTACACTTTCTTTTCTGTTTTTTGTTTCAAATAGTTTGAAGAACCTCACTTCAATGATTGCCCATGCATGCGTTACATACTTTAATACTAGTTGATTTTGCTTCACCTTTACTTTGAGTGTTGAGTCAGTTGATGAGATTTTGGGCCCATTCTCGAAGAGCTTGTGTTGACGCCAAATGCCAGTCATCTTGAGATTCTTAACGGAATGAAAAGTAACTATTCATTTGCCAAGGATTCATCGACAATCCAAGGAAATATGGTTTGCATTATCATTGATCAATCCATGACTGTTTGATACGAATTCAATAATAAATTTAGGAAGAAGAAGAAAAGATAATTGATAAGAGAAGGATAAGGGTTTACAAGACGAACCCAACGTCAGAAACTCAGGCTATGGTCGAGCCTTGCGTCCAAGTTGTGGTTAATAACCCAAACCTTAAAGAAAACAGAGTGTTAAAAAACTTAATCGCTGCCTCCTTCTCATTCCATTCCATGTCCTCTTAAATAAGAATTACATGACATAACCATATCTCCACGTCAACCCTCAGATCCTAAAAGCTAGGAAACAAACCCACTAATTCAAAACAATATCAACGACTTCTACTGACTAACCCACGTTCACTAGTTGAAAGAGTAAACCCACTATGTTCATTCTACTTAAATGGCTAAAAGAAATAGACGCATATTAAAACAAAAACAACTTAAAACTTAAAATTGAACTGTAACAACTCCTTCCCTTAATTTAAGTCTTGTCCTCAAGGCTATGAAACTGTCAGTCTCCATGACATGATCTTTATCTATTTCTTCAATCACAAGAGTAATCATAAAAAGTTTCTTGCAGCGATGTCCCGGCTTGAACTTCTCATCATAGTAGAAGCAAAGTCATTGTTTCTTGCGTTCTTGTAACTCCATAGTAGCTAACTGCCTTATTGGAATCTTTCCTTGAGTTGTTGTTGGAGTAACAACAAACAATTGTGACTTATCACAAGCCTCAAACAAACGTGCCAACCCAATTGTTTCTAACAGTGTTGCTGGTTTATTTTCCTGCACATCAGTTCGAATCGATTCTCGCAACCCACTAACAAACAAACTTACTTGTCTAGTTTGTGGTAGTGAACCAAACTTTGCTAATAACGTTTCAAACTGATTTTGATAGTCTTCAACACTTCCAGTTTGCTGCAATTTACTAAGTTCTCCGAAGAAATCAAGAAAGTTATTTGGACCATAACGAGCTTGGAGCGTTGATTTGAAATCTTCCCAGGTGACGTAAATCATCTCTTGCTTCAATATTTGGTACCAGATTTGTGCATCATCATCAAGATGATAAGAAGCATAAGAAACTCGTTCACTTTCGGGAATTTCATGAAGAGAAAAATACTGCTCAGCTCTACATAACCAACTATTAGGATCTTATGTGCCCTTGAAGCTTTGAAAAACTAATTTAACACCACCTTTAAGTTTAGAAGGAGTATTTTTAGAAGATTCTCCACTTCCCTTTTCTTGTTTTCCATCACTATCTGTAGAACATTTCATCACATCAACCATTGGAGACAACTTACTGAAAAGATCAATTAGTTTTTCCATAATCGCTTTTTGGTTGTCAACCATAATAATCATGGATTTTTTAAGTCTTCAGTAGTTTTCTCGAAGCTATCAACTCTTTCATCCATTCTTAAAGATAGTTTTTCTAGGAAGCAATGATTTCAAGACCTTCTACCCACAATACAAGATATCCTAGCTCTGATAATACCAATTGATATGAATTCAATAATAAATTTAGGAAGAAGAAGAAAAGATAATTGATAAGAGAAGGACAAGGGTTTACAAGACGAACCCAACGTCAGAAACTCAGGCTATGGTTGAGCCTTGCGTCCAAGTTGTAGGTTAATAACCCAAACCTTAAAGAAAACAGAGTGTTAAAAAATTTAATCGATGCCTCCTTCTCATTCCATTCCATGTCCTCTTAAATAAGAATTACATGAAATACCATACCTCCACGTCAACCCTCAGATCCTAAAAGCTAGGAAACAAACCCACTAATTCAAAAAATTATCAAAGACTTCTACTGACTAACCCACGTTCAACTAGTTGAACGAGTAAACCCACTCTATTCATTCTTTACTTAACAGACTAAAAGAAATAGACGCATATTAAAGAAAAAATAACTTAGAACTTAAAATTGAACTGTAACAACTCATTCCCCTTAATTTAAGTCTTGTCCTCAAGGCTATGAAACTGTCAGTCTCCATGACATGATCTTTATCTATTTCTTCAATCACTAGAGTAATCATAAAAAAGTTTCTTGCAGCGATGTCCCGGCTTGAACTTCTCATCATAGTATAAGCAAAGTCCTTGTTTCTTATGTTCTTGTAACTCCATAATAGCTAACTGCCTTATTGGAATCTTTCCTTGAGTTGTTGTTGGAGTAACAACAAACAATTTTGACTTATCACAAGCATCAAACAAACATGCCAACCCAATTGCTTCTGACAATGTTGCTGGTTTATTTGCCTGCACATCAGTTCGAATTGATTCTCGCAACCGGCTAACAAACAAACTTACTTGTCAAGTTTGTGGTAGTGAACCAAAC
This sequence comes from Papaver californicum, assembly GCA_023531435.1. NCBI lineage: Eukaryota > Viridiplantae > Streptophyta > Magnoliopsida > Ranunculales > Papaveraceae > Papaver > Papaver californicum. The sequence continues at coordinate 8,968,011 of JAJJMC010006585.1, read as the reverse complement.
TTTGCTAACAACTTTTCCAACTGATTTTGATAATCTTCAACACTTCCAGTTTGCTACAATTTACTAAGTTCTCCAAAGAAATCAAGAAAGTTATTTGGACCATAACGAGTTTGGAGCGCTGATTTTGAAATCTTCCCAGGTGGCGTAAATCATCTCTTGCTTCAATATTTGGTACGAGATTTGTGCATCATCATCAAGATGATAAGAAGCATGATAAACTCGTTCACTTTCGGAAATTTCATGAAGATAAAAATACTGCTCAGCTCTACCTAACCAACTAGTAGGATCTTATGTGCCCTTGAAGCTTGGAAAAACTAATTCAACACCACCGTTAAGTTTTGAAGGAGTGTTTTTAGAGGAGTCTCCACTTCCCTTTTATTTTTTTCCATCACTATCTATAGAACCTTTTGTCACATCAACTATTGGAGACAACTTACTGAAAATATCAATTAGTTTTCCACAATCGCTTTTTGGTTGTCAACCATAGTAATCATAGATTTTTTAAGTCTTCAGTAGTTTTCTCTAAGCTATCAACTCATTCATCGATTCTTAAATTTTTGTACCAAGCTGGAACTAATAAGCAGAATGATAGTTTATCTTGGAAGCAATAATTTTAAGACCTTCTACCCACAATACAAGATATCCTAGCTCTGATAATACCAATTGATATGAACTCAATAATAAATTTAGGAAGGAGAAGAAAAGATAATTGATAAGAGAAGGATAAGGGTTCACACGACGAACCCAACATCAGAAACTCAGGCTATAGTCGAGCCTTGCGTCCAAATTGTAGGTTAATAACCCAAACCTTAAAGAACATAGAGTGTTAAAAACTTAATCGATGCCTCCTTCTCATTCCATTCCATGTCCTATTAAATAAGAATTACAAGACATAACCATATCTCCACGTCAACCCTCAGATCCTAAAAGCTAGGAAACAAACCCACTAATTAAAAAAAAAATCAAAGACTTCTACTGACTAACTCACGTTCAACTAGTTGAACGAGTAAACCCACTATATTCATTCTCTACTTAATAGACTAAAAGAATTATACGCATATTAAAACAAAAACAACTTATAACTTAAAATTGAACTGTAACAACTCCTTCCCTTTAATTTAAGTCTTGTCCTCAAGGCTAGGAAACTGCCAGTCTCCATGACATGATCTCTATCTATTTCTTCAATCAGTGGAGTAATCATAAAAAGTTTCTTGCAGCGATGTCCCGGCTTGAACGTCTCATCTTAGTAGAAGCATAATCTTTATTTCTTGCGTTCTTGTAACTCCATAGTAGTTAACTGCCTTATTGGAATCTTTCCTTAAGGTTGTTGTTGGAGTAACAACAAACAATTGTGAGTTATCACAATCCTTAAACAAACATGCCAACCCAATTGCTTCTGACAGTGTTGCTGGTTTATTTCCTTGCACATCAGTTCGAATCGATTCTCGCAACCCACTAACAAACAAACTTACTTGTCTAGTTTGTGGTAGTGAACCAAACTTTGCTAATAACTTTTCAAACTGATTTTTATAGTATTCAACACTTCCTGTTTGCTGCAATTTACTAAGTTCTCCGAAGAAATCAAGAAAGTTATTTGGACCATAACGAGTTTGGAGCGTTGATTTAAAATCTTCCCAGGTGACATAAATCATCTCTTGCTTCAATATTTGGTACGGGATTTGTGCATCATCATCAAGATGATAAGAAGCATAAGAAACCGTTCACTTTCAGGAATTTCATGAAGAGAAAAATACTGCTCAGCTCTACATAACCAACTATTAGGATCTTATGTGCCCTTGAAGCTTTGAAATACTAATTTAACACCACCTTTAAGTTTTGAAGCAGTGTTTTTAGAAGATTCTCCACTTCCCTTTTCTTGTTTTCCGTCACTATCTATAGAACCTTTTATCACATCAACTATTGGAGACAACTTACTGAAAAGATCAATCAGTTTTTCCACAATCGTTTTTTGGTTGTCAACCATAGTAATCATGGATTTTTTAAGTCTTCAGTAGTTTTCTCTAAGCTATCAACTCATTCATCCATTCTTAAATTTTTGTACCAAGCTGGAACAAATAAGCAGAATGATAGTTTTTCTAGGAAGCAATGATTTCAAGACCTTCTACACACAATACAAGATATCCTAGCTCTGATAATACCAATTGATATGAACTCAGTAATAAATTTAGGAAGAAGAAGAAAAGATAATTGATAAGAGAAGGATAAGGGTTCACAAGACGAACCCAACGTCAGAAACTCAGGCTATAGTCGAGCCTTGCTTCCAAGTCGTAGGTTAATAACCCAAACCTTAAAGAACATAGAGTGGTAAAAACTTAATCGATGCCTCCTTCTCTTTCCATTCCATGTCCTCTTAAATAAGAATTACAAGACATAACCATATCTCCACGTCAACCCTCAGATCCTAAAAGCTAGGAGACAAACCCACTAATTCAAAACAATATCAAAGACTTCTACTGACTAAACCACGTTCAACTAGTTGAACGAGTAAACCCACTATATTCATTTTTTACTTAACAGACTAAAAGAAATAGACGCATATTAAAACAAAAACAAATTATAACTTAAAATTGAACTGTAACAACTCCTTCCCTTTAATTTAAGTCTTGTCCTCAAGGCTACGAAACTGTCAGTCTCCATGACATGATCTATCTATTTCTTCAATCACTGGAGTAATCATAAAAAAGTTTCTTGCAGCGATGTCCTGGCTTGAACTTCTCATCTTAGTATAAGCAAAATCTATGTTTCTTGCGTTCTTGTAACTCCATAGTAGCTAACTTCCTTATTGGAATCTTTCCTTGAGTTGTTGTTGGAGTAACAACAAACAATTGTGATTTATCACAAGCCTTAAACAAACGTGCCAACCCAATTGCTTCTGACAGTGTTGCTGGTTTATTTCCCTGCACATCAGTTCGAATCGATTCTCGCAACCCACTAACAAACAAACTTACTTGTCTAGTTTGTGGTAGTGAACCAAACTTTGCTAATAACTTTTCAAACTGATTTTTATAGTCTTCAACACTTCCAGTTTGCTGCAATTTACTAAGTTCTCCAAAGAAATCAAGAAAGTTATTTGGACCATAACGAGTTTGGAGCGTTGATTTAAAATCTTCCCAGGTGACATAAATCATCTTTTGCTTCAATATTTGGTACGAGATTTGTGCATCATCATCAAGATGATAAGAAGCATAAGAAACTCGTTCACTTTCGGGAATTTCAGGAAGAGAAAAATACTGCTCAGCTCTACATAACCAACTATTAGGATCTTATGTTCCCTTGAAGCTTTGAAAAACTAATTTAACGCCACCTTTAAGTTTTGAAGGAGTTTTTTTAGAAGATTCTCCACTTCCCTTTTCTTGTTTTCCGTCACTATCTATAGAACCTTTTATCACATCAACTATTGGAGACAACTTACTGAAAAGATCAATTAGTTTTTCCACAATCGCTTTTTGGTTGTCAACCATAGTAATCATGGATTTTTTAAGTCTTCAGTAGTTTTCTCTAAGCTATCAACTCTTTCATCCATTCTTAAATTTTTGTACCAAGCTGGAACAAATAAACAGAATTATAGTTTTTCTAGGAAGCAATGATTTCAAGACCATCTACCCACAATACAATATATCCTAGCTCTGATAATACCAATTGATATGAACTCAATAATAAATTTAGGAAGAAGAAGAAAAGATAATTGATAAGAGAAGGATAAGGGTTTACAAGACGAACCCAACGTCAGAAACTCAGGCTATAGTCGAGCCTTGCGTCCATGTTGTAGGTTAATAACCCAAACCTTAAAGAACACAGAGTGTTAAAAAACTTAATCGATGCCCCCTTCTCATTCCATTCCATGTCCTCTTAAATAAGATTTACAAGACATAACCATATCTCCACGCCAACCCTCATATCCTAAAAGCTAGGAAACAAACCCACTAATTCAAAACAATAAGATTTAAATAAGAATTATTATTATATTCTTTTTCCTTCTTTGAATCATAATCTGTAGGAAATATACCCGGCGGACTCAAGCTTTACCAGATCTTCAGTTTCTAGCCCAAAGCGAGTAATGAAAAGAACCCTATACTACTACAGTACAGAAATTTTGGGTTGAATAGCACATCATCCTTGTATATAAGAAACAAAAAAGGAAGAAAGAGTTTATGTAACACTTCTTTTGGATACTGATTTAAATTGCGTTGCATGTTCAACTAGTTGAACGATTAAACCCACTCTATTTATTCTCTACTTAACAGACTAAAAGAAATAGACGCATATTAAAACAAAAACAACTTAAAACTTAAAATTGAACTGTAACACTGTTCTACTAGAACCAGAATGGAATGATAAGAAGATATGAAGTATTTGTTCCGTGGTGGTTAGAGTTCCATCAAAAGCAGAATCTTCATAGACCGGAGGCAAATGTGTAGTGTAAAAACCGGAGAAGGTTAACCAACACTTGAGCTAACATGCATAATACGGCATTCTTCTGCATAGGCTTCTGATACTCAAACGAGTCAAGAACCTAATCAAATTTAATTAAGAATCTCTATATACTCAGGAAATGGCTAAGAATGATTCAACTTTCTGAAACCATGGCAACTACACATTTTCATACAATTAAAAACTCTTCTTCGTACTCTCTTGGGGTTCATATTCGTTGTGTAGTTTGACCTGAAGTGTCTTTCAACTATGGTTTTTGTCTTTGGTTGATCTACTTTTCTGGATGCTTAACTTAGCTCTTGTCTAGAATAGAAGCAAATGAAGTCCCCATATATGCTTCACAGAAAGAAAAAAAAGTCTTTAAAGAGAAATAAAGTCAAACAGACACCTCATACTTCATACTACAGATTCAAATATTGTTTAGAAGAAAGTTCTAATTGGGTATTGGGCCTAGTTTGCCCCAGTCCATTTCTGTATACGAGTTTTTTTTTAGATTGAATTTTAGATTAGATTAGTGAGTTAGATAATAAATTTGAGTAAGCGTTAGATTTAGAGTTAGAACAAGGTATCACCCGGGCCTGTGGCCGGGGTTCAACTTCCTCGATTGTTTTATATATTATGGTTAGTTTTTTCATTTATTGTTCGTTTTATAACTTAAATTGTTCAATATAACATTTTTAAATACATTATATAATGCAATGCTTAAATGACTTGCTGCAATATTGTTTATAAGACATATCATTGCTACATTTGTATTTATCAGCGAAAATTATTTTGTATTATAATGTTCAAAATACTCGTGTATAGCTAAAAAATTGCATATCAAATACTTTTTATGCCAAAAAAAGATCCACTAAAACTCACCTTAAAAAATTATCAGGGCATCATTGTGGATAAAATAAATTAAGAAATTATCGATTTTTTAACGCTATAGAAAATAGTCTGTTGATTAGTTCATAAATGATAATAAAATACTCTATTGTGAATATAACAAAGAAGAACAAGTAGGAGAAAGGATGGCTTTTGTTTTACATTGCAATATTGTTCAACTCAAAACTTACATTGCAAGATCGCTTCCATCATGTGTCCTAAGACAAATTCACCCACTTCTCTTTGAAAGGCTCGCATATCACAAATTCTCAAACTAAAATTAGATTTTTTTAAAAGTTATATTAGGAAACGTATGTCCCATATTACGGTTAGCTATGATTAAGTATCACCCAGACCTAAGACTCTAAAATTTAGTTAGTCGGGTCATAGTAGGCCCCGTTATTAAGACTTTGTTTAAGTTGAAAAATTACACAATCAACGAGAACTGGTTGAGTCGGATTTAGAGGTTAGGGATTAGAGTCAGAGTTAGTCGTCAAGTTAGTATTGGATTAGCTTCTTCTTTTTCTCAAGATATATTTCAAGTTAGTATTGCATTAGCTTCTTCTTTTTCTCAAGATACATTTTTGTAATGTAGGCATTGGTTAGCCTACGACAAGGGGTTGAGCCTATAGGTTAACCGTGGTCTATGGTCCCAGTATTATAGTTTGTTAGGTCATAGTCAAATATATGAGACCCGGAGTCATAAAAATCTATAAAACCGTATTCGTTGAAACTAATTGTTGAGAACAAATTATTACTGGCCAGGCAAAAGAAAATTGGCAATTCAACAATATCCTCCTATAAAATAAGTGACTACCTTCCCTCTGACTCACGGGCCAATACCCAGTATTTGCTTTTTCCTAATCTGCCAACATAATGAACCAAAGTGCAAGAGATGTTCGCTCAGGCCAAGTTGCTTAAAATGCCATCTCCAATACATGGTTCCAAATCCTGAAATCAGTTATAAGATATTCAAAAGTTTTTTTGATACAAATAGTACATATTTTTTGATCTACTCCCATTATATAAGTAACTAAAAATGATAATTACCTCTTCCCCAGCTTTTTTGTCCACTGTTCGAATTATCATCTCGATAATAGATCTTTTCACAATTTAGCATGTATCTATTAATTTTGGCAATTGCAGACTTAGCACAAAGATTAAACATGAAGTTTTGAGATTTTTGAAAGTCGTCTTCCATTTTCCTATCATCAACACCTTTTTGAATTCCAAACATCTGGAAACAACTGCTACATAGCAAGGACCAAGTGCAAAGGTGAACTCCTGGAGAAAATATCCAAAATATGTTTCAACCACCGTCATTAAAATAAGGCAACTTGCATGACATAAAATCGAGGAAAAAGGAACTCCTACCTTATCTGCAGAGCAACAAATGTGTCTATCCATGATAACCTCCTTACTGTTTGTATCTGAATATTTGAGTACCCTTCTCATTGTAGTACAGATTGGAACCTAATGTCCCTTGAAAACATATGAGCATCACATAAAAATTTAAGACTTGCACTAATAATATTTGCAATTGATTCATAAGCATAGGCCTATCTTAACTAATGTCTTGTGTTTATATATATAACTCACTGAGTTGCAGCATGTGCAGTATTAAATCCACCTAGGATAACTGCATCCATTTTATCCACTTTTTCAAGCTTAAATTTTGCAGGAGTAAATTTGAGATACTCTGCTATCCCGCAAAAATATTTTTTGCAGTTTACGACAATCACCTGAAGTTTTACCCATCGAGAGAAAATGGGATAGATGCTTTCGCAAATCGCGATAGACTCTGACGCCAATACAATTGAAGGAATATCTCTAAAGGAAGCATATTTCTTAAAAGCTTCACCAAGACCTAGCCCAATTCCTTATCTTCTGTTGGAGTTCCACTATGTGAGCATCAAACAATGGAATCACTGTTTTTGCCATCGTAAGAATGTAACGTTTTGGCTTACCCAAATAATAATGCCATCTGTAGGAGTCGAACCCACAACTACATGGTTGAGAACCATGGACTCTTCCATTTGATCTAAGACGGCAGATATTATTTCCAATGTAAATGGGATTTAGTATGAAGTAATATAAAGTAGATTGAGAATGTACTCATAAACATTATTCATCATTAGACCCTACTTCAGATTTGCTAATGACTATTTTTCATTAGCAAATCCGGATTCCTGCAATTCACCCTACAACAACAATTGAATGAATGGTCATTTTTCATGGACAATTCTACAAAGTGTGTTACCCAGTATCGGTAGATAACTTCTACAATTTTGCATCCAAAAGTAAGATGTAAATACCAATGCTAATGATTCTTGCAATTCACCCTGATGGTTTCATTTAATACACTTAGTACCTACCTTTATACAACTAATAATAACAACCTGTCCATAAAGGATACTACATAAACATAGTGGGAGATAACAAGGGATAATTGATCTGTAAAGTACCTCCCATATCAGGAATAAGATTCTTAGACCGTCTGCAAGGCTTAGTGGTGGTGTTGATATGGATGGAAAAATAGTCCAATTCATAAAATAGTCAGGGTGGTGGTGCTGTAGTACCTCCAACATTCATCGGACCCCCTATAAAATCCAAAAAACATGAAGAAAGAAAATCATAAATAATCCAATTCAGACCAAAACACAGATTATTGAAACTTAGATATGTGTAACTATTGAACAACCAATTGCAGATTGAATGAATGAAAGTGATAGAATTGATAGTGTGTTTTCCTGCTTTTCCTTCTTGAAATTGAACTTTGTGATTTAATTTTCAACATAAGACAGAAATCAATACGAACATCCAATTTAAGACCATAAAACAAAATCTCTATAGAACAACCAAATGCAAATGAATGAAACTGATAGAAGTGAAGTGATTTTTTTCTGCTCTTTCTTCTTGAATTTGAACTTTGTGATTTAGTGTTCAACATAAAAAACAGAAATCAATATGAACTTCCAATTAGAGCCTAAAACGAAATCTTAAGAATACCCAACTAAGCAACCTTACCTTTCCAAAGCAGCTCATTGATACTGAGCAATAACATTTTTTCCTCCTTGTTAAATCACCCTTAGATTCAACTTGATCTTCCCTTTTTTACTCTGCAAATATTCTCAATGATTCTCACCCTCTTTTAGAATGACAACTCATAGACCAATCTTTCAAACCACTTTAGAACCTTTACGAAGGGGGTTGAATACTTGAATTTACTCCTAGACCTAATAATGTGAGTATCAAGTGTCAGAACTTCCCTTGTACAGTAATTCCCTTATAAATCAATAATATAAAGCAAGTAATACACCAATTCCCTTTAGGTTTTAGGAGAAAGAACTTGGATAGATGATAGTTACAACCAAATCTTAGGAACAATATCTCTGAGTTGTATGCATTTATACCTAAAAAGATAGGGGGGTGGGGTTAGAAATTTTTGTCCGCATAAATTTTGGGTATCAAAACTGGTCTGAATTGAACAATTCAACATTGAATCTTTCCTAAATTACATGTAATCTTTCTGAAGCCATGGTTTTAATTCCTTTATCATGTAATTTTTCCTGTAACACGTAGCCGCAGTAATATAAGGCATTTTTAAGTCACAATTTGTTGTACCAAATATAAGTTTTACCCGTACTATTAGTAGTTGCATGGGAGTTCTAATCGAAGAAATGTATTGATACCTAATGAAGCAGACCACGTTTCATATATTTAACCATATTGAGAGGCAGCATGCCTCTTTTCCTGCTACATAGTACCCTGAAACTAAATCATTAAACTGAAACCAAAGAGTAATGAGAAAGATAATACATAGATGTAGTTAACACTCATTCAAACACATAACCAGTTCATGTAATGCTGGAGATACGTTACTAAACTTTATGTAACTAATCTAACCAAAGATAAATTTTATGTAACTAAATTGCATGGAACTAATGAAATCATTCGAATAAGAAAAAAATAAATTGAAGTCATACATCTCAAAAGATTTTTGTAGTTGTATTCTCCCTCCCTGGATATCTTTTTTTTTGTGGTACATATTGACGTCGCCTACTAAACATCCACCATAAAAAAATAAAGCATCCATCTGAATGGTAGCTGTTTCATGTCTATGGGATTTCGTCCTACCAACTAATATTTCTCGATCTCGTCTTGCAGACAGAAGCGCCTAATTCTATTTCCACTTTTAGTCCTAAAGCCCTCCTTCATAGATAGGGTCTTGAAGTGCCTCTATATCTCTCAGCTTGAGGAAAGGGCATAAAATGAGTAAACTACCACGACAATAAGCGTGGCCCAGGTCTTACGGCCGATAGGTATGCTAACCATTATGCGGTTGCTGATAGAGGTAGCTTAGCAAATAGAGGATACAACATGACAGAAATGACTGAATATGGACCAAAAAATTCCACCTAAAGTTCCACAAAATCAATTAAGAATGTATCAAAAAATGGTGTGGGAGTAAGGATGGGTAGCTTCAGCAGCTTATAAAAGCAAGTGAGAAACATGACCAAAAAGGTCTGAGGGGGCCTTGATGCAGAAGTGTGAATATATAAGGGATTCAAAATATATAAACATGGATAGTTTTTCTATATCTAAAATACGTTAATCACGGTATCCAGAGAGGTATTCTCAAGGAAAATTAAACTAAGGGTATGAAGCTAACGTGTTCAACGTGAAAAGCTCTATATATCTTGATATACCTAAGATGCAAGATTCTTTCAGCTAGTGTGTAAATGGCAAAGATTGAAAAAAGGTATAAGCATGTGTGTTACATGTATCATGCATGTGAGAGACAAAGAGGATACCTGTGCCGAATATATAGGTTCAACAACCCACCTGTCTTGTTTACGGATGTAATTGCTCCAGAAATATGATACAAAATCTACATATCTCGCACCTACAACCACAAAAGTTGGAACATAAGGTGAAGATACAATCAACAAATCTAATCTTAAGAGCTAAACAGAAGTAAACGCAATTGTTTAAATAACAAATGACAACAGAAGTTAAAGTACTTGCTCGGTTTCTCCTAAGGCATTGGCATAATTCAACCCTCAAAATTGTGTTCAACTTTGAGTCCCAGGTAATGTACAGACACATTTTTTTGCTTTAAACATGCTGTTCTTTCATTTTTGTTTGTAATTGTGTACAGAAATTCTTGAGTAATGAAAGCAATCAAAAAAATAATGTATGAACCTAAATTCCGGTACAAAAGAATCAATAACCCATATTAGGTATTCTGGGTAACCCTACATGTTTTCTAAGTATCAACTGTTATTCACATAAAATTTGGTGGGAACCTGGGGTGGTGTTAAATCGGTTACAAAATAGTGATGGAGAAGAGTAACAAATGAAAAACAGAGACTTGCATTTCATAACATGTATATTATGACAATGATGACACTGTTATAGTGGAGAAGTATAATATGCACAATAGTGTAAACTTGTTCTTAAATAGTTTAGCCTATGTTGAGCAACTCTATAGTCTATCAAGAGACAGCTAAACTCTTTATATCTCTATCAAGGGCGATATCGTTTTTTAAACCATGTAATACAGGGACTCAAGCTTATATATATCCAACCAAAAAAAAAGGCAAGCAAGAATTAGAGTCATGGTGATACATTTGCCCTATCGACAAATGCAATATTTGGAATCTAAATCATAATCAGTCTATATAGATTCCACCTTTAATAAAGATACGTATAGAACACAAATTTATATTCCAGATTTCAAAGGTATAGGCTGGGCTTCATGATAAAAGGATTCCTTCAATGTTACACATATGGTCAACTCTAGGTATTAAAATCTTTCCTGACAGGAAAAATGAAACTTTTGGCAGCATCTATACTTAATAAAAAGAATATACTGATTTATCACAGGCGTACCTATTGCAGCTGTAATATTTGAAGTTGTTAGGATGATGACGTTGGGCGAGGATTTTAACTTATCCCTCTGAGTGAGTAAAGCATTCCCAACCTGAATATAACATAACTTACATCACATGGCTATAAAGTGCTTTAGATTATTTTGAGTTCCCAGTTCAAAGTGTGAAGTTATGATACCCTAATTGAGTCAGATGGTTTGGATCCAGACAAAGCAGCATTTCGAGCAGCAGCTAAGCTTTCAACTTCATCTACATATAAAAAGAAAGTCTATACTACATACTGTCAAAATATTTTGCGCAAGAACCTATCAGAAAGTACAACAACAGGATGAAGATATGCTCACCAATCAAAACAAATACCAGGATGTTATCTTCCTCTACCATTTTGGATTTTTTGAAAAAGTTTCGCAACCTAATTAAAACATTTGAACAAAGATTACAATTTCAAAAGATTATGATTTTTCTACATGTAATTAGAAGCTCACTGGAGCAGTTGAAGAACAGGTGTACATACCAATTTACCACTTTCAGAGAACCATTTACTGAATAAAGAATGTGCATTAACCTCAACCAATTGGCACTGGGGATATTTGATTGTTAGATCAGCAATAAAAGCAATCAATTACACAAAGTACAGATGTAACATTTGTTACATTGAATATTGAATGAAAAAGGAGGGTGGGGGACGAATATAAAACACTTAAAACAAACCTGGAACTAAAACGTATTGCGAGCTTTTGAGCCAATGCTTTACATTAATATGTCTTTCCAGTACCTGGGGGTCTGTGTAACAACACAATGCTGAGAAATATAAAAAAGGCATCAGAGAGAGCTCCCTTGAACTCGGGGTTTAGATGCAGAGGTGTAAGAATCTTTGTAATAGCTCTGCGTATGAACATACAGAGCAAGATACAGCAAGATAGATATGTAAGAATGTAGGTGTTCAATTACATAAAGATATTAGAAAACCATAAACAGGCTTGTGAGAGAATGTCAAACAGATGACATTCTTTTCTATGCATAAGAGACACTGCTACATACACATGAAAGCAAGCGGGGACCTGTCGAATACAGATTAAACACACATATGATGAACAAAGCACCATAAGCAGTTCCCCATCATCTCTTTCATCTGCAACAAACGTGTGACCGTTTTTTTCTTATGATATCCTTACTAATCTATGTATAGCTGAAACAATAAAATAAACAATCGATACCTCAGAAAAACTCACGGCCTCAAAATCAATGGGATCGATATCTTTTGTTTCTGCATATAACCATTTGCGTATGGATTTAAGACGCTCCCAATGAAGCCATAAACTTCAGTAACTGAAACACGATCGGTCTGAATCTTGGCGTACCCTAAAGGACAAAAGTGTTATCTGGTAATCCATTTTTCCAATGCAGCAACATCCATGCCCTTTTCCCTTCCCATGTTCTTTTAAAAAAAAACACCTTGGTTGAGTATGATACTACCATATTCTTATAAAAATTGTTTACAAAATAAGACTTGTGTACCTCTTCCATCATGGCCACGTCTGATGCGTGTTGCTGCACAATAAAGACTTCACTGTCTAACGCCAGAAAAATGATCGAGATAGTATGGTCATTAAATGAGATTGCAAACCGAACACAATTCAACTCAAAAGGTGTAAAGGTGCCAACAATTAGGGTTCACAATATCTAACCAGTAAGATAAGTGTTGTTGAGGCTCGATTGCAGGTTATCAATTTCAGTAAAAGAAAAACTGTGGCGAGTGATTTCTATTCAAAGGCTTGACCTCGGTATAGAACTCGAAGATAACATGGTGTTCAATTTTTGCAGGGTTCAATATGGGTTCCGCAGAGGGCAGTTTTGAACCAATTAAGAAAATAGAGAAATGGTTCATCCTTATCAGGTACCACCCTGCAATGGCTATATATTAAGTTTCAATTGAAATTATTAATGAATTAGTGGCTACAATTTTATGTTAGAGATAAGGCGTATGTAAATTGCATGATATTGTTCCAATGAATGCTCAGAACCTAATGATAGGGTTTTGTGATTGTGGTAGAAAAAGTTCGTTCAAAATTTGTGAAGATTCGAATTTAAACCTAATTTGTAAGACTAAAAATGGCAAAACTCAAATAAAATTGATAACAAGGTTGAGAGAAAACTAAGGCTAAGATTCCACTATTTTTTCAATTTTTAAAATGATTAATTCAATAATTATAATTATACAATTCAAACGTTTAATTTGATTCTAAAATATTGCAACAATTAGATTATCAAAATAACAATTGTATATCGAAATCATGAAACATCATAAACCCTAGGCCAAGCATGTACCATCAAAAGAAATCACAATTGTTTAATAAAAATTATTAAATCAATTTTTAACCAAGACAAATAATCATAAAAGAATTGCATAAATTAATTAAAGAATTGCATAAATTAATTACATAAATATTACCACATAATTATTGGAAAAATAGCTTCCTCCGTCGGCTCAGCTATAGGGCTTAGCTCCTCATGTTGGAAACACGCTCAAAATTTGTATTCACTGCTCAAAAAGGTGTTTACAAGAAAAAAAGTATTTGACACAGAAAATTATACGTTTATAAACGTTACAAAAGATGCTCTTTGTCGCTGAATAGAAAAGAAAAGACCACAGTCTCTTTTATGACGTTGTATTGGCTTCTATGACGAAGTTCTTCATTTTTACGACGAAGTTCTTCTTCTCTTCTTCACTAGCAGCAGCAGAGTGTTTGCAAATTGATTTTTTTTCGATTCTCACTCTCTGTTCAACCCCAAACTCTCGATAAAAACCTATATGACTTCCTACAACCTCTATTTATGCATCACAGTTGCATATATTGCCAAATCTTCTTCCATTTACTCATAAATATATTTTTCTCTTTTTACGGGAATTATTTGCTTCTTTGTCTCCTTCACGCGTCTGCCAACATCTCTAATTCTTTAAACACGTTAGAAACACGTTTTTTTAAAGATTCAAACTCTCTTTAGCACACGCAACTTCCAAAACTGAAGCCAAATTCCCATAAATAACTCACTTGCCCTGTCCACATAAAACCTTCCTTTTTTTCGAATCAAAAGAACTTACCAGTCCTGTTTTGTCTTAACAGGACAGTATATGTCCAAATCCAATAGTAAATCTGACTAAAACTCTTCCATTTTCGATCCAGCAATTTTGATTCTTCAAATGATTTTTCCCGCCTAAAGAAAATTCTTTAAATGGAAGAAGATGGTGTGCCCTTATCCATCTGGGAGTGCCTTTAGAAATTTCTTTGGGTGCCTTTAGTAATTTTCCAAGCCGATTTTTCCAAAAAAAATTATTTCCCAAAACACCTACAAATACATAAAAACACAATATTAGTACGAAACTGAGTTCCAACACTATAAAAAAATTGGGAACAAATTAGACGCATAAATGTGTCTATCAAATACACCCAAACTTATTATTTGCTAGTCCTCGAGCAAATCTAGTTTATAAAATAAAAATCCTAACTTATTGTCGCAGGCATCGCGGTTGCACTTAGTATGTGCAACAAGCCTTTAAACCCCTAGGTGGCCCTAGTGGACGAGTTTTTGTCTCGTGAGGGTTTACAAGAGATATACCCACAAAAGCTTTACTTTAAACTCTAGCTATTTGTGAACGATTAAGGGTAGACACTAAACATGCTATTTAGTTGGCTACAAAATATTTTGGCTATGGGAGGAATTACCCTATTTTGAATCCAATTGTTGTACACGAGTTTTTACTCAAGCGTACTAAAATTCATATGTAAGAAAAAAGATCACTACTCAGAAAGCCATACAATGGACCACAATACTCGGAATCTATCAAAGTTCAATCACATGAATATATTTAGAAGATGGATATGGAGATGTTGAAGTTGGCACATGTTGACTAAGTTGAACGGTGTTTCCCATATTTGTCTGAAGGTCAGTGCTAGGATGAATTCTAATGGATTGAGATACGCTCCCACTGGTCTTTATCCTTATACTAATATCAACTTAGATGGTATATACAAAGGCTCCAACGGTCGATTTATTAAAAATAAAATAATTATTTACTTATTATTAATTTCTTTTTTTTTCATTGTTTTTTTTTTGTCTAAATAAAATACAATGATGGGGCTTGATCTCAATCACTCTACTTCATCGCAATCCCGATAACAAGTCGATGTTGGTGCCCCACCAAATCACTTGGATAAACACATAAAATTGTAAAAATAAAAACAGAAGGTGATATGGTCGAGGTAGACTCCGAGATATGGTAACGACTATCATGTTATTCCTAACACCTGAGCTCTGTCCTTTTATGAATAGACCTTTTAGTTGGGTCCATCAACTCCTATAGCCAAGAGGTTTGTTTCCATCTACTTAGAATGGTCAGTGTTATCCTGAATTATTCACAAATTTCTAAATTTTGGAGTTTTTATTATTGCACTAAAAGTTTCTCCCTTACCCCCAAACTTAAATCTAACATTGTCCTTAATGTTTCAAATTAAAAAGTAGTACCAAAAATATAGGTAACAAGAGGGATAAAGAGATAAGTCAGAAAGATAGTACTTGAGTGAAGTGTAACAATCTTTCTTCGGAGAATAAGATAGAAAATAAAAACAAGAAAACAAAAACAAAAACCTACGAAACTTACTATTTTACAACAACATCCTTGATGGTCAATAAAAATAAGCAGGGTCCTCCAGAGGGACTTCCTCAACATCACCTGCAGGAAAAGGCTCTAAAAATGGTTTCAATCTCTGACTGTTAACTTTGAAAGTACTTTTACCATCTTGAGTCTCAATTTCAATAGCACCATGAGGAAAAACAGTGTGGACTACAAAAGGACCGGTCCACAGAGAGCGTAACTTCCCGGAAAATAGATGCAAGCGAGTAACATACAAAGAACTTTTGACTTGGAGAAAATGATTTTCTTAAAATATTTCTATCATGCACAAGTTTCATTTTGTTCTTACACTCCTTAACACTTTTGTATGCATCTCTATGAATCTCTTCCAACTCATTGAGATGGAGTTTCCTGTGAGCTTCTGCCTTATCAGGCTAAAAATTAAACTGTTTTACAGCCCAATATGATTTATGTTCTAACTCAACAGGAAGGTGACAAGCCTTGCCAAATACAAGCCGATAAGGTGACATTCCAATGGGGGTCTTAAACGCAGTACGGTAAGCCCATAAGGCATCCGTAAGACTCAATGACCAGTCTTTCCGATTAGGATTTACTGTTTTTTCTAAAATACGTTTTATCTCCCTGTTGGAAACCTCTACTTGATCACTAGTCTGTGGGTGATATGGGGTAGCTACTTCGTGGGTAGTACCATATTTCTTCATCAAAAGCTTAAACGGTCGATTACAAAAGTGTGACCCTCCATCACTAATTATAGCTTGCGGTGTACCAAAACGTGCAAATATGTTATCATTCAAAAATTAGACCACAACCTTGTGGTCGTTTTTTTTTACACGAAACCTCCTCAACCCATTTAGAGACATATTCAACAGCGACAATTATGTAAAGATTACTAAAAGAATTAAGAAATGAACCCATAAAATCAATGCCCCACACATCAAATACCTCAATAACTAAAATAAAGTTCAAAGACATCATATTACTAGAGAAATGGTTCCTAACTTTTGGCAGCGCTCACAAGCAACATATTAACTGTGGCTAGTAGAATCCACACTGCAATATCTTAGCAGCAGTCTTCTTTGCACTAAAGTGACCTCCACAAGCATGATAATGACAAAAAGAAATAATACTGGACTGGTCACTCTCAGGTATACATCTCCTAATAATCTGGTCTGGACAATACTTAAACAAATAAGGATCGTCCTAGAAGAAATGTTTTACCAGTAACAAGATAATTCACTATATTCGCAAACCAAGGTAATTGGGAAACAACAAAAAGTTGTTCATCAGGAAAATTATCTCTCACAGGAGAAGAATCATCAGGGGAATCAACAACAAGCCTAGACAAGTAGTCTGTTAGTACATTTTCTGCACCCTTTTTGTCTCTAATTTAAAGAGAGAATTCCTATAACAAAAGGATATATAATCAATCAAGGTTTAGTATCCTTCTTAGACAAAAGGCATTTCAAAGCATCATGATCAGTAAAGACTATGACCTTAAGAGATAAGATCTAAACTTGTTTAAGGCAAAAACAACGGCTAACAGTCCCTTCTCTGTGGTAGTATAATTCAGTTGGGCATCATTCGGATTTTTGCTGGCATAGTAAATCATATGAAGTAATTTGTTTTCTCGCTGACCTAACACAAATCCAATAGCATAATCTGAAGCATCACACATGATCTCAAAGGGTAGGTTCCAGTTAGGTTCCTGGACTATGGGGGCGGTAGTGAGCAAAGTC
Organism: Papaver californicum; assembly: GCA_023531435.1. Classification (NCBI taxonomy): domain Eukaryota; kingdom Viridiplantae; phylum Streptophyta; class Magnoliopsida; order Ranunculales; family Papaveraceae; genus Papaver; species Papaver californicum. Next base: position 8,950,405 of record JAJJMC010006585.1, on the reverse strand, counting down.
TTAAGCTTCTCGAAAGCCTCTAAACAAGCATCATCAAAGACAAACTTAACATCTTTTGCAAGCAAACTACAAAGAGGTCTAGAAATCAAGTTAAATTCCCTAATGAATCGACGATAAAAACATGCATGCCCTAAGAATGACCTTCTCTTACGGTTTTGGGAATATGTAAATTCTTAATAAGGTCAACTTTGGCTTTGTCTACCTCTATACCCTTAAAGGACACGATATGCCCTAAAAAAATTCCTGATTGAACACTAATGTTAAATGATGGAAGCACTCATCAAAAGATGAACCAAACACTGAAAAATCATCCATAAAGACCTCTAAAAACCGTTCTACCATGTCAGAAAATATGTTCATCATGCAACGCTGAAAAGTAGCGGGTGCATTACATAACCCGAAAGACATGCGTCTATACGGAAAAGTACCAAAGGGACAAGTAAAAGTGGTTTCTCTTGGTCTTCTGGGGCAATAACAATCTGATTATAACCATAGTAGCCATCTAACAAGCAATAATAACTATGTCCATATAATCGTTCTAGTATTTGGTCGATAAAAGGAATGGGAAAGTGGTCCTTCCTTGTGACCCTGTTCAATTTTTGATATTCAATACAAACACGCCAACCCGTGGTCACTCGGGTTGGGATTAACTCGTTGTTATCATTCTGGACTACAGTGATACCTGATTTCTTGGGAACAACCTGAACGAGGCTGACCCACTTACAGTCTGAAATGGGGTAGATAATACCCGCATCTAACAATTTGAGCACCTCAGTTCGAACTACTTCTTTCATGTTAGGGTTCAGTCGACGTTGCATCTCCCTAGAAGGTTCGGTGTTATCCTCTAAATGAATCTGATGCATATAAACAGTAGGACTTATACCTTTAATATCTGCTAAGGTCCATCCTAAAGCTTCATTGTTGTCTTGAAATAAGGTCACTAGCTTACTTTCCTGATCAATATCCAAGTTGAATGCTACAATTACAGGTAAAGTCTCAGATGGGCTTAAAAACACATATTTTAGAGTATCTGGCAGTGGTTTGAGGTCCAACATAGGAGGCTCTTCTAAAGAAAGAATTAAGGTATAATTAGAAACTGGTAGCGGTTCGAACTTAGATTTCCATCTAGTAGTATCTTACACAAGTTTAGAGTCTAACAGAGCATTCACTTGATCAATGATGTTATCATCGTTAAAATCTAAGCTAGAATGGGATAGACAACTCTCTAATGGATCTTCAGATAAGATGTTTGGTAATGACTCCTGAACTAATGTTCTTATCATATTCACCTCTTCGATGTACGTGTCATCTAACTCAGAGGGTTGCTTACTAATATTGAAAATATTCATCTCAATAGTCATATTACCAAAAAAAATAAATCATAACATCATTTTGACAGTTTATGATTGCATTAAATATAGCTAAAAACGGGCGACCTAATATCACAGGTATCTGGTTTTCTGGGTCAGGGACAGGTTGGGTATCTAGGATAACAAAATCCATAGGATAAATAAACCTATCGACCTCAATAAGAACATCCACGACAATGCCACGAGAAAATTTTCACAGACCTGTCAGCTAACTGAAGTGTCATTTGGGTAGGTTTTAACTCACCAAGTCCTAGATGGAGCTACACATTGTACGGAAGTAAGTTCACACTGGCTCCTAAGTCAAGTAACGCTTTCTCAATATGGTAGTTACCTATTATACAAGAAATGGTAGGAGATCCTGGGTCTTTGTACTTTGGAGTTGTGTTGTTCTGGATAATTTAACTTACTTGACTAGCTAAAAAGGTTTTCTTCTGTACACTAAGCTTTTGTTTTGGCGTACAAAGATCCTTAAGGAACTTGGCATAAGTAGGAATCTGCCTGATTGCATCTAATAAAAGAAGATTTATGTTGACTTGCTTAAAAATCTCCAATATATCATTAAAGTTGGATTCCTTCTTAGTTGGTACTAGCAATTGTGGGAATGGGGCTCTGGGCACAAAATCAGATTTCTCAGTAACCACTTTATACTCTTTAGAGACTCTATCAGTCTCTTCAGTTACTGGCTCAGAAGGGTGAACTACATCATGTTCACTATTGGGCATGGTTACCTTATTGTCTACCACTCGACCACTCCTAAGGGTTGTAACAGAGTTCACATGATTGAACTGTTTCTCTTTTTGGGATTAGGATCTGTTTGACTAGGGAACCTTCCGTTCTCTCTCTCACTTAGAGTCTTAGCTATTTAGTTTACTTGAAGTTCTAACTTAGCAAGAGTCTGGGCACTAGTTTGAAAATTATGTTTGGTTTCTTATTGAAAACTAACCCGACTCTTTGCTAACATAGAAAGAGATCCTATAAGCAAGTCATTCTATTCCCATAACGGTTTTGAGAGTAAGTTGTCTCTAATGGGTTCTTGAGATAACTAAACCCTGGTGGAACTTGAAGATTGCTAGTATGTCCTTGATTCTGACCTTTAGACCACAAAAAATTAGGATGTTTTCTCCAACCGGGACTGTAAGTTTCCGAATATGGGTCAAACTTCTGACGGTTTTCAAACCTAGAGTTGTTATAAAGAGCATAGGCTTGCTCTTCAGTAATATGTCCTTCCCAAAACGAGTTATTAAGCTCTATTCCACAACTAGAGGTTTGATAGGTTTTATTCCTATCATCGGGTTCAACAAATAACTTATGTTTAGGCTGACTCAATTCTAAAGATTCTAATCGTCTAGATAGAGCAGCAAACTTAGCGTCTGACTCAAAACTTGTATCTACCATGTTGGTGCTGCTTCTACTGACCAAGAGTCTTTTAGGGGGGTTCAACACAAGACTCCCATTGTTGGGATTTTTCAGCCACTTCTTATAAAAAGGTGTAAGCTTGATCAGCAGTTTTATTCTAGAACCCGCCAGCACATAAAGGCTCGACCATGGCTTTGGTCGAATAGTATAAACCCTCATAAAGAATCTGGACTAGTTTCATTTTCTCGAACCCGTGGTGGGGACACTGAGACAAAAGATAATTGAATCTCTCTAAAAATCTATAAAGAGATTTTCCTTCTTGTTGCATATCGACACTAATTTTCTGCCTAATTGATGCGGTTTTATGCTTAGGGTAAAACTTCTGAAAGAAGGCAGTAGTAAGTTCATCCCATGTTTCTATTGACTCAGATGGTAAGTTATGCAACCCTGATTTGGCTTTATCTCTTAAGAAAAAAGAAAACATCCTAAGTTTTAAGACTTCATCACTAAGGTATTTAATCCTAATTATTCCACAAATTTCCTCAAAATACCTAACATGAAAGTAAGGGTTTTCATCATCTTTCCCTAAAAATACAGGGATCATCTGAAAACTACTAGGTTTGAACTCATAATTAGTCGTAATGGTAGGCAATTTAATACACGATGGTCGGTTGGACCTAGTTGGGTACATATAGTCTTTCAAAGTTGACATTTGGCACAATCGAAGTACTTGGGGTACTTTCCTCACTCAGAGATAAGTTCTCAAAATTGAAGTTTCCAAATACCTGGCTCTCAAAAGAAGAATCTTCGAGCTCCCCGCTTTCACAATAAGAACTACTAGGTTTTTCACTGATTAGACGACCTAGATTATCTTTTTTTCAAGCCCGCTCAGTGATGATGTCGAGCGGTCTTGGCATACACTAAAGGAATTTGTGCACATGCAAATGTCGGGTTCATTAATTTAGGTAAGCTTGGGTTACCACAACAAAATATACCTACAGTCAAAGACTGGTCAAAGGTACAAGGCTGGGGTTTGTGGTGTTTCGGATGATAACGCCCAAAGGGTTCACCGTACTTTCCCACAAGTTTTCCTACAAATCAGTGTATGACGAAAATGCAATTGGTGTGTGCACTTGTGTTTTTTTTTTAATAATAATAATAAAATACAAAAAAAAAACAAGCAAGCAAAAAAAAAAAGTCCAAAAAAAAAAATAAGGAAAATAAAAACTAACAAACACAAATAAAGTCCAAAAATAAAATTCTTCGTTTTTTCTCCGTTCTTTTCGCTTTAACTTTTACTCCAAGTCTTTTGGCTCAATTCCTCTCTGTTTTTATTCCAAAACCTGTAGGAAAAGAAAAATATCCAAAAACGTAAAATTGATTAAAAAAATTAAATAAAATAAAATATAAAAAAATAAAAGTACTAAAAACTAAACTAAACCTAAAAACAAATCCGCGTCGGCGACGCCAAAAATTGATAGGGTTTTATGATAGTGGTAAGAAAAATTCGTTCAAGACTTGTGAACCTAAACCTAATTTCTAAGACTAAAAATGGCCAAACTCAAATAAAATTGATAACAAGGTTGAGAGAAAACTAAGGCCACTATTTTCTAATTTTTAAAGTGATTAATTCAATAATTATAATTATACAATTCAAACGTTTAATTTGATTCTAAAATATTGCAACAAGTAGATTTTCAAAATAAAAATTGTATATCGAAATCATGAAGCATCAAAAACCCTAGGCCAAGCATGTACCATCAAAAGAAATCATAATTGTTTAATAAAAATTATTAAATCAATTTCTAACCAAGACAAATAATCATAAAAGAATGTATAAATTAATTACATAAATATTACCACATAATTACGACGAAGTTCTTCTTCTCTTCTTCACTAGCAGCAGCAGAGTGTTTGCAACTTGATTTTTTTTCGATTTTCACTCTCTGTTCAACCCCAAACTCTCGATAAAAACCTATATGACTTCCTACAACCTCTATTTGTGCATCATAGGTGAATATATTGCCAAATCTTCTTCCATTTACTTAGGAATATTTTTTTTTCTTTTTACGGGAATTATTTCCTTCTTTGTCTCCTTCACGCGTCTGCCAACATCTCTAATTCTTTAAACACGTTAGAAACACGTTTTTTTAAATATTCAAACTCTCTTTAACACACGCAACTTCCAAAACTGAAGCCAAATTCCCATAAATAATTCACTTGCCTTGTCCACGTAAAACCTTCCTTTTTTTTTCGAATCAAAAGAACTTACCAGTCATGTTTTGTCTTAACATGACAATATATGTCCGAATCCAACAATAAATCTGACTAAAATTCTTCCATTTTCGATCCAGCAATTTAGATTTTTCAAATTGATTTTTCCCGCCTAAAGAAAATTCTTTAAAAGGAAGAAGATGGTGTGCCCATATCCATCTCGGGGGGTGTCTTTAGCAATTTCTCTAGGTGCCTTTAGTAATTTTTCGAGCCGATTTTTCTAAAAAACGTTTATTTCCCAAAAACACCTACAATTACATAAAATCACAATATTAGTACGAAACTTAGTTGCAACACTATAAAAAAATTGGGAACAAATTAGACGCGTAAATGTGTCTATCACCTAAGTAGCAGCATCAGTTTCTCTGCATAAACATGTCTCTGCTGTATACTTAAAAGACCAAAAAATAAAGCAAAGTAAAGAACAAAACTATAATCCTTTGCCATAAAATACCCATCAAGAGATTCTTTCCCGTACCACTAACAGTTAAAAATTATATGCACAATTACCCAAAGTGCATCGCCTCATTAGATATTGACATGACAAAATAATCACCCTTGCGCCAATGATAGTTGCAACAACAAAATGCAAGGGTTTTTCTTTTTATAGGTGAAACTGTAAATCCATGAATTTGGTCAATGAAATGTGCTACAATCTAATTGCAATCACCAAATAAGGAAACATAGGGATGTTTAAGATGCTTACTTTTTGCATATGCAAAGATAATAGGAACTGGGCTTCTCGTAAATTTAGTCGACGTTGTTGAATATTAACACTACCCTGGAATCACTATGCAATAGAAAAATTGTTTAACACTCAAAAATCTATGATTCTCTACTAAAATGCTTTAATGCAAATCAAAAGAATATATAATTAAAAGGGGTGAAAAATAAGAATAACAATTAACAAATATGTTTTAGTGCAAACCAAAAGCCGTACTTCCATCATACTCGCCATAATTAAATAACAAATATGCTCCTTTGAAACAGCTTGGCAGATTACCACCTATAAAGAAGAGATTGTAAGGTACCATTAGTCACTGTATCAGTGGAAGTTTAGTTAAACAAAAAAATTTACCTACAAATGGCCTATATTGTAATTCAATTTTTTTTTGCATGTGACTAATTTCATGAAAATACTTAGTGAACTAATGGATTGAAAACAACTGAAATCCTCAAATGCAAACACAAAAATGACACTCCATCATCCAAAACTTCATGAAATCCCCATATTCAAGGGTTGTAGTTCAGAAACAAAACAAAGCCCAGTGTGGGAATGATAGTTGAGGATAAGAAAACACAAACTTTGATAAAAAAAATGATGCAAACCAATATATGGTTTCAGGGAAATAACAAACTTATAAGGCAGACGTAATTAGAGAAGACGAAACAAATGATCTGTCAATTAATTTGCCTAACCAAAATCATGAATTACAGAATACAAACAAAAAATAACTAAACATAAGAATTAAGATTTTAAATTAGGAATAACATTGTTAACATAAAAATGAATGGAGATTTACCTCTGTACAAAGATGCAACCTAATTAATTTGCTGGAAGACACCCTCTTTAATGCTTATTTCGTGATATTACGGCTTTCTTCCATTTTTATGTTTTCAAAATAATCAAACTAAAAATAAAAGAGAATGCACCGAAGAGAAAACATGACACCAATTCCACTTGCTAATATGCACAAAGTAGATCAAATTAATAATGATTGAAAAGGAAAGAACAACAAAAAAACAAAAAAAATCTTTTTTTTTAATCGGAAAAACTAAATGGTATATAGATATTACATACAGATATTACACTTTTGTATAAAAAAATCAATTCAGCTCGACTTTCATGCAACAACTATGGAGGTCTTTACTGATTGTCGAGA
>JAJJMC010006585.1:8907130-8943512 GCA_023531435.1 Papaver californicum | reverse complement strand
TTTTTTTTTGTTTAATTATTATGTGATTTTCACTGTTTATGGTTATGGTTATTTGATTGAAGGAGTAATAATCCTAATATAAAAACAGAGAATTGAATTTATTTCCAGAGTTCATATTTCAATATATTCAAGCCTAATACATACTTTTTTTTTGCATATAAATAAACAAATATCCTCGCCATAAAAAACTCTACAGAAGCTTAGTAGACAAAGGCGGAGCACATCTGGATTGAATGAGATGCAACTTTTGTTGTTTGATCAAAGGAAGCAGGATAGTCTGAATGGTTAATACTGGATTTAAAATAAGAGAGATACAAGAGATTATAACCATGACTTTTGATTATGAACTTCTTTAGTAAAGTTGAATGTGCAGCGAGTAAACCCTAGCGGCCTAGCGTTCCAGTTAATTCCCTGTCTGTTTAATTGAATAAGGAAACTGACCAATTTACTGAACATGGCATCTATAGACGGGCCATGGCAAAAGGTCATAAATTTTCCGGGCCGAGGCTTAATCCAGCCGTCAGACCAATCTCGATTCTCGTCCGTCCTTTGTCTCAATTATCCAGAAGACAAATGGTTCGTCATTTGTCTTATCATAAGACAGACACAACTTGTTTTTATATTATAGATTATTGGAAAAGAGAAGAAGGAGGATAAAAAGAGTTTTGGATATTTTTTTTGAAAACCAGGTTTTGAGATTCTTGAATTCAAAATGAGTGATTCGAGTGATAACTCCGAAAAATGCGAACTTTCAACTCATACAATAAAAAAAGTATTCACTAATCTTCACAAGGATCCATAATGAGTGATTTGTTAGATGGTGAATATATTCTTCCCCAAACTCGATCTTAATTTCAAAATGATGGGTTTTACGAGCCAACCGTGTATCAAAATGAAGAAAATGAAGAACATAATGTTTGGGATACTCAGGTATACATGTTACGAGTTTTTGTTTCTTGAATTTGATAAAATGTTGTGCAAATTAAAACTTTTAAAGATGATATCGAGTAGCTTGATATAAGTTCAACTAGGAAACTGAAGAACGCTGAACTTAGGTTTAATGGATTTTTGGACTAAGTTCGGCTATGAGACCTCGAGACCTCCTAGCCGAATTTATATTTTGGGGTCTACAGAGTAATGTTCGGTTAGTTCGAGTCAAGTTTATTCCTATCCAAACTTTTTGTTAGAAATTCGCGGCAAAGATTAAAGTACTAGGTTCGACTAACAGGAAACTTTTTTTACTTTGCCTAATCTAATTTTTTGGCGAACAGAAGAATGTTCGGCCGGGTAAAGTTGAAATATTCATAGCCGAATTGTTATGTTCGGTTGGGTAGAAACATATCAACTATGTCGAACCTATATATATTAGTTGTTATGATTGTATTCGGCATGGTAAAAGAAAATCTACTTTGTCGAACCTGGTATTTTTTTTTGTTCGCTACTAACATTATGATATTTTTCGTATATCCAACTGGAACCCATGGATGATCAACATGATCCGGTTGATATTATGTATGAAGATACATCCCATCACTATGCAATTGACTTGGTAGGTTACCACAATTTATGTGTACTTGAATATTTTGAAGTAAATTGTCAAATTTTGTTACTTTATATTTTGATCCATGTAAATATGGGAAAATCCTGATGAAGCAAAGAGTTGGGCTAGAGAACATGCAAAACGGGATATGTGTGTATTGGTTTTAAATGGAAAATCCAGCAAAACTCGCTTTCAAATGGTTTGTGAGATAATTCGTAAGCCCGAAAATTACAAATAAAAGGGTTATGTGTATAATGGAAAGACCGGGAGGAAGAATACAACTATCTCAAAGAAAACCAATTGCATGTTCAAGCTTTTATTTAATATCAACAAATTTTTTAAAAAATGGGTTCTATTCAAAGTTGTGGAAGGTCGCCATAACCACCCTCATCTGTAACATCTTCAAGGACATTCAATTGCCGCAAGGCTCGCTCCTCAAAAAATGGACAAACTAGTTAAAATGAGAAAATTGCGTATTCCACCAATTGATATGCTTCGCATACTAAAATTGGATAACAAGGATAACCACTCCTTTTTGTCCACTATTTACAATGCAAATGAGACATTGAAAAAGAATGAATGGAGAAATGGGAAGGTACTGCAACAATTGTTTTTTGTGGCACAACAGAAAAACTTCACGGTTCAAAAGCAAGTAATTCTGGATGGAGAAATAACACATATCTTCATTGTGCATCGACGTGTGTTCAATTGGCTCATTGCTTTCATCAAGTTTTTATAATGGGTTTCACTTACAGGATTAACAAGTACAAGATTCCATTGTTGAATATTGTTGGGCGTACGTCGACCAAGTTACCGTTTAACATGACGTTTTATTTTTTGAAGGACGAGAAGAAACCAAGATACACTTGGGCGCTGCAGTAAGTGAAGTCAACCTTCCGAGGTGATGATATTCCTGGGGTTACAGTGATGGGAAACGAAGTCGTATTGATGAATGTAATAGGGAAAGTATTCCCGTTAATACATAATCTTCTTTGTACTTTCCACATGTGGTGTAATGTGATAAGTAGATGCAAGCCTCAAATTATACCACCAAAGAAAAGAGCATATGATGAGATTAAGGAGTAACTAAAAAATAAACAAGCCGAAGCGAATGAGAAATTTGATAAATAATACAAAGTGAATGAAGCTAAACGGGATTATTTCTTCGATGAATAAGACTCATTGACTTGATCTCCCACCAAGGATGATTATCATCTAAATCTTGCAATGTTTATTGATCATTGGACTAGCCCCGAGTACCCCGATGTTATATCATATTTGCTTGACCAATGGTTGGAACCACACAAAGATAGGTTTTAAAAAAAAAATTACCAACCACTATAAACACTTGGATATCTAGCGACAAGTTTGGCAGAGTCGGCTCACCATCGGTTGAATAAGAATATTTTTGGATTTGTTGATAATTTTGTGACCGTGTTCGATGCAATAGAAAATTACTTCATTCGTGACATTAATAGAATCAAAGAGAAGTTCCAAAAAATATCAATCTTCAAGATCACCAAATGTGCCAAAAAAAACTCAATCCTCAAGGGAATCCATTATAACTTGTTTCATGCGTGTATTAAGAAGTTGATGGTAGAATTAAAGTTGATTAAAGATTGGGACACTAAGTCGGACGAGGTGTGTGTTTGTAACATGAAAAAGTCTATGGGATTCCTTTGTTGACATATGATAGTTAATTATGAACATGGTGTGATTCTAATAGGCGATATTGGTCCATTTTTGCAACAATAAGTTTCACCCCTTCTTCCACAGAAGAGCTCGGAGAAGATTTTGGGGACATCGAACTTGGAAGAACCGTACTTGAGAATACTCCAACATGAACAAACTCCAATGACAAATATTTTGGGATGACACGAGGATAATCGTTATCCACACACTTCGAAGAATGTTTACGAACCAGAAAAGGGCAATCCCAAAGGTAGGCCAGGCAATAAAAAACAAGAAAACAAATAAGGAAGTATGTAAAAGTGTTGGCTAAGAAGCACGCTAACATCAACACTAATCATAGAGATCCTTCGGCCCACGAGTACACCTCGACGATGTACGCGGTGGAATCAAATAAACAGGGTCAAAGTAATGAGGAAAAATGCGAACCAAGTGAATGAGATATGAAGACAAAAGGCATGATATTTTTTTCGACACCAAGATAACCAACTTTATCGCCACCAAGCCAACCAACTCCCCGAGACGTGAATCTAAAGGCTCTCATGTTTCCCAACCAACAAAATGGCCAAGAAGTGATGATAAGACAACATTCGTTAATAAAAGGTTCTTGGAAGATCCACCTGAATTCATTCATGAGTACCTCATATCCGTCGCCGACATCCCTCCATATGGTAATTGTGGTTTTCACGTTGCGGTTGGACAAATAGGGACCTTTACAAACTGTGCTCAGAAATACGATAGGTTTGAAATGACTTATTTGAGACAAAGTTTGTTGACGAAACTACGGGAGCACCCAAAATTTTACAAGACAATGATGGTAGGAACTGATTATGGAGTGAACGAGGAGTTTTTTAAATTTCAACGAACACATGGACAATTCTATTACAAGGGATCATTGGATGCAAATGCCGATTTGTGGGGACTTAGTCTCCTATGCATTCAACTGTGTGGTTCATTATTTCTCAAAAGTTTATAGTGCTAGATTCACCCCCAAAACAGCCATATGTGTTGACCAACTTAAACATAGAAGAATTATGATTGCATTGGTTGGAGGCAACCACTTTATCGGTCTCCAGTTAGAACCTGGTTGCCCATTGCCCCCGTTGTGTAAAACTTCTTTTTGAGATGGATTTAACCCCGAAGTAATTAAGGGTTGGTACAATTTGTATGAATAAAACATGGAGATGTGGAATGTTTTGAAAATATCAAAGGAAATAACTTATTCCAAACCAATTGATATCGAGTAAATGACACATGTAATGAAACTAAATGTTCTTTGAAGATCATATTATGATTGAATGTACTAATATTTTTTAGGAAATATTAGTTTATTACTTTTCTGTTAACACTTCTGAAAATCAACTTTCTTAAACCCAAAATTAGCTTACCCATCAAATATAAAGTTGATTGTCATACTTCTGAAAAATCAACTTTGTTGATGATTCCGACTTAATTATGAATCGTGATATAAAGTTGATCCTTGTAAGACAACATAGATAGAAATGGTTTCTCAAAAATTAGCTAGTCCTTGTCTATTAAAACATCACCAGTTTTTTTTTTCAGAGCAAAAAATTTGAACTTACTTTTTTTAGCGTGATTTCTTTTGGCATTCAAACCTGTCGACTATGGTTATAGATATAACATTTTGTACAATCTTAAAAGACCGGTTGTGGTAGTAAAATATCAGATCAGTTGCTTAACTTTTAGCTTTCAAATAATTGATTCCTATAATCCAATAAGTATCAACAAGGATCATAACACTGCATTTAACATGCTGGTTTTCAATAGGAATTGCATTAGGTGGACCCCTGGTTTTTACCGTAACCACCTTACCCATTTGAACAATGATTTTAGGGCTTGATGTTCTTATATGGCATATTCCAAAGATCAAATGTAATTTCCATATCATTTCAACCAGAACATTGACCTCATTTGATGCTTCCGATGAATGCATTAACTTGAGACAACCATAAATATAAAAATAATTCTTATCATCTTGTTTTTTAAATTTGATAACGTACATTGTTTTCATAATAACTAAAATCAAAATTATAATTTGCCAAACATATTTAACATATTTTTCAGCTTCACCCATTGACATATATTTATCATGAAACACCTTATCAATTATACCATTATTCTATTTGTTGATCCTATCTTGGGGATCAATTCTAAACGATCATATGTATTGGAAGCATTCAATTTGTTGGCACATCACAAAAATAAGAGGTTTCGTATTGAAAACTGACATACTAGATGAAAATTGCAACTGAAGACTTTCAAAATACAATTTGGAAGTAATATAGTTGTTGTCATGATACCAATGATTGGATTTTCTGCAATTACAAGTAGAATAAGGATTTACGGGGTATAACTTTCATTATGGGAACCAACATAAAACACTTGGAAACCTGAAATTGATAAACAAATAAAAGTTAGTGATTCAAAATAACAAAAATAATAAAATATGGAAGCAACGATTACTATGGGATAATGAACAAACACGTAATGAATGAATACGAGAGAAAAATAAAAGATGATGATTAATACATAACTGACAAAACCTAAAAATATCCGGGAAAAACCTTGCATTCAATACAAAAAACTTATAAAAATAAATGCATTAAATATTCAAAAGTAGTGACCCACAAAGAGAAAAAACTAATTACTTAAATATTTTACATGAATTTGGGATCTATAGGAAGATTATGGAACAAAAAGAGGATTAAAGAGACATACAAAGAAGGATCATAAAGGATTAATGTTGAAATTGACGAGGAAGAAAGGTTCAATACATATTATGTCTTTATACAATTACAATTGAGGTGGGTTCTTTAAGCAATGCAGATGTGTAAACCAGATTAGATATTTCCCAATCTCAAACCCATACTACTCGATTGACCCATCAAAGAATACTTCCACTCATACCTTAGGTGTCTAATGACCTTACCTCAGACATGTTATCTTATTGATACTTTTATCACTCCTCACAGTCTGTTCCAGGTGGTGGAATCATCCTTTATATATGATAAATATTATACATGTGGAAGATGTTATACCTAGTCAACAACATCAGTAATCCAAGTTCAACCCAAAGCTCTCGTGGCAACAATTACGTGGGTTATTTTTTTACATATCGTCAAAGTACTTTTTTATTTATGGTAACTTGTCACTAGTTAAAGATTTAAATGGAGAAGCTGTTAATCTTATGATTGGACAATCCATTATTTTGTTCTAAATTGTACTCAAGCTCTTAAAGTTTTTGTAAAAATTACTTGTACAAATATATCAGTTATATAAGTAGCGAACACTATGGCTCATGCTCGTATCAATGATGAAGCTACTTGGTAGACGCACCAACATCCAAGTTTTCTATGGGAAAACTGAATTTATTTTTTATGTTTTAACTTGTTTATTAATTGTGTTTAGAATATGCGTTCGAACTAGGGTGACCATTTGTCCCCAATTCACCGAGTCAACCCAGTTTACAAGATTTTTTGCAGATGGGTGCCTAACTCATGTATTGATTGGATAGGGTACAATCTTATAAATCCCTTGAAATTTTAGATTGGATGCAAATATTGGCTTAATAATCTATTAAACACCCACACCCATTAGGTTAAGGGCATGTGTGGAATTTCAAAAGATATGGGGTCAACCGCGGTAAGATTTAAGTCAATTTGTTTCGGATTAGAGTGTTAAGTACATGTATAGAAATGTAGTTTGATATACATTTAGTTTATTGGGATTTTTTTTCAGTGGAACATATAGCGTCATATTACGAATGCGAAGTTAAAACTATTTTTATTTTTAAGAATATTTTTTAGTTTTATTTTTATCTTTCCTAAATAATAATTTAAAAAATCTATTGGATCTACCCAACCAATCGTTTGTTTGTCCATTTGTTAGATATGGAGTCGGAGGCAGATGTCAAACTTGAAATATTCCATGTATTGGATTAATGTCTAAGAAGCGAAATATTACGGATTCCATCCACTCTATTTTTATGGAAATCTCAAACAAAAATTCTTAACGAACCGTATAAAAAGCACCGTAAACTCCGTTCCCTCATATTAAAAATTATTTTGTTAGTCCCAAGACATTTAAATAGGACCCACCGTTTCTAAAAAAAAAATCATCATTCTTCTTTTGGGATGTACAATTTTTAGAGAGTTTACTCCCACGTTGTGTTTAGAAAAACCCAAACATAAAACCCAGTCCAACTATTTTTAAATCCAAGTCCAGTCAACCATTACATAAATGGTCTTCTAAGATGGAAATATTACCACGTGTTACTAGTAAAATTGTGTATATCTTATATCTTAATTTAGAAAAGGAGGTATTGTTGATAGGTTGGTCTAACTCTAATATTAACAGTATAACCTTTAATATCAACTACCACTACATATGTACTTAAGTATAAAAATGTACATCAAGATTTTTAAAACCAGTATATTTTTTAAAATACAAATCGGATTTTTGCAAACTTTATAAATACTGAATTTCTCTAAATAGAGATCTAGGAAAATTTATGGTATTTCCAAATGAAGCAATTCATTCCATACAAATATGTATCAATCCACTCACCCAAACCACATCAAACCATTTCTTCATATCAGTCAATAAAATAAAATAAATAGAGTGTTATCTATGGTTTTCAGATCATAAAACAAATTGTGAGATATAAGAAATCAGAGTTAGGGAAAATTCTTGTGAAGGCCAGTGGGAATGATTTATGTAATGTTTTTGAAAGTGTAAACTTAAATTACCCAAAACTACTGCTTAAGAACTTGCCTAGATTTCCTGAGGGTTTTGTTATTTTCAGTGGCATCTCTGAACATTGGGTTGTTGTGTTCTAAGAACTAATCACAGTTTGGAATTGTATATTGAAGAAAATTTTACTAGAGAATTAGTCGAAAAAGTAGATGATTGTGAAAATTTGGCTGATGATGATCTTCATATGATTGTAGGTACTGATAGTAAGAGTTACAGAGTTATTCAAGAAGGATATAAGATTTCCTGTTGTATTCAAGGATGGGGTTGGGTTTCGGTTAAAGGTGACTTGGATTTTCAGTGGCGACTCTAAAACAATGATTCTTTGGGGGCATGTTTTGTTCTTAAAGATTATAATCAAGAATGTGCATAACAGATAACGAGAGTAAAAATGACGATTTTGATGTTCAAACTCATTAAAAAATATATACAGCATTTTAAGCTTGTACTCCCTCTGTTTCTACAAAAGTGTTACTATCACTTTTTCATTTTAGCCTACATATAGGCTAAATTGAAAAAGTGATAGTAACACTTTTCTATAAATGGAGGGAGTATTTTTTTAATATGATTTATTCAAAAAAAAACTGTATACCAAAATGTTTAAATTCACTAAAAAAAAACATATGCAAAAAAATATATTATATCATATAAGAATTATTATATGTAAAGAAGAAATTCATATTAGAATGCTTATATGTAAAATAAATAAATAAATCATATCATAAGAAATTGTGTCTCAAACACATGAAACACATTTTTATTTTTAACTTAATATTAATGCACATAATAAACATATTAAGATAACCAAAACACGTTAATATGAACAGGTTTTTCGTGATTTTATGAACTTTTGTTTGGTAATACTTATTTTTCAAAAAAAATTCATGTTTTGATGATTAATTAACACTAACTTGATTAAACAGCTACTAATTAAATTAACAAAAGTAGGGGATAAGGGTTTTTTAGAATTACTTTGTAATTACCCTATTATCATCCTCATATAATTTGGATATACCTCAAATAAACAAGGTAAATTAAGTGTAAGGTTTCACTTTTGTCACTCCCGAAGTCACTTGCGTTAGAAGGTCGCCCACAAATGCCTACCATTACACTACTACCAACTACTAGCCCAACTCTATTGCTTATTGTTCCAAATTTTACATTACCTCCTCTGTCTGCAATTCAACTAACAATTGCTAACTTATCCCCTAATAAAATTTCTTTCCTCACCCCTTCACCTTCTGCAACGGCGACTACTTCTACTAGTAGCTAAGAGAAGATGAGCTAAAATTTTCATTCTATAAGGTTGTTCATATATCCTTCGATTCATGTACTACGTTATAAGATAACAATGTTATTGTGAAATTTTATTACGTAATGCATGTCTATCTTTGAAAACAATTGTCGAATAAGCAAATACACACTTCGATTCTAGTCTTATCATCTATTTTTCCCAGTTTTACAGTCTTGCTCTTTATCCCCATTCTTTAGAATCCTTGATTGTCAGGGTGTGTTTTCATGTTACAAAGAAAATAATAATAAGGTAGTATCCAAGAAAATTAGCAATTACATTCTGGGACGACCCATCCCTGATATTATCCATTTGCTATAGATAATTGATAATATCTTAACTTTCTGCCTGACAACGTATTCTCCCTGAAAAGTATCACAAACCAAAACACACATTTTTTAGAGAGTTGTATATGGTATGGAGAATTCTGAAGAGGAAATATCATCCAAAGAGACCAATTTTTGTTGTTGTTGTTGTGTTTTTTCTTATATGAGTTCATCATTTTTAAAGTTTACAAAATTTCAACTTTATATATAACCAGGGATGGAGTTTAGCTTTTATGTCAGACCATTGGCATTTGGTTTATAGTTTTTAGTTGCATGTCTGACTTGGGAGTCCTAGTGAAGTCAGAACTTAATGTTCATCACTGGGGTTCAATACTTCGATGTATTGACAAAATTTGTTTTTTCACTTCTGAGTCTAAATGGAGGGGACCTCAGTGGGACACTCGTGTGATTTGAGTTTAGATTGAAAAAATTGAATTTTTTAGCTTTGGGAAAGGTCTGACTCGTTGGGTCTGAGTCAAACACCTGTGTGTAATTTGGGTCTGCCAAAAATGAAGTTTTACTAGTTTCAGCTTTGGCAGGTATGACTCTGCAGAGAAATATCTTTTTTGCAAAAAAATATAAATTTACATTTTCTTTCTTCGTTTGATTTCAGTAATATACAAAGTGCTCATTGATATGTTATGTCTTGAAAATTTAGGGATTACAACTTGTGGGTTTTGTGTCATATTTTGACTGCGCCTCAACTATATCAACTGTACTTGAACTGTTAGATAATTATAGTAGGTGATAACATCACTGCTTCCATTGTTATTTTCCTTTTTTTAATTTCTGGCTGCCAAATTTGTAGATACTACGCCAGTTAAATTCTATCCAATTTTCCTGTTGATATGGTAGATATGTAAGATTTGTTAAGTATAGTTGAGTCAACTTCAGTTGACTTAGTTAGTATTTTAACCTCTATAGTAAGGCCACCTGTCTAGGTCTTACCTTTATATACTATCTCAGACAGTGTTGTAGCTACTCATTCAATTCAGACATAATAATATCTTTTACATCATTTCCTTCAATATTTCTCATGGTATTAGATAGTCTAATCTTCTCAAACTTTATCATCAATTAGTAAAATTATTTGATTCATCGTCTTCGTTCTCTTCTTTTCATCAATTTAATATCATTTTGTAGTATCTTCATCATCTTTTTCAAGATTCCTTTTTTGTTCTTGATCTTGATTTGTTTTCATCATTTTCATAAACAATTTTCTTGAATTTGTAATGCCTAACATAAGAAGTATGGAAAATCAACCATAAAATTATCCGCAACAACAAAATAATCCTCAAAATTTTCATAATCCATGGTTTTCTGCAAACAACAATGGTACCAATTCATCCGCTGCGAACTCTTCCAACACACATTTTTTATTACCTTTTACTAATATCTCTAATTTCGTTTCTTTCAAGTTAGATTCAAAAAACTATTTGCTATAAAGGGATCAATTTGAATCAATATTGATATCTACTGATTTGTATGGGTATGTTGATTGTGAGTATCAAGAACCACCAACAAAGATTGTTATTGATGGGGTTGTAAGATCTAATCCGAAGTGGATCTATTGGAGAAAGCTGGATCACTTTGTTGCTAGCTGTAAGCTACTTTCACTTCTACAGTATCAGGTGACATTTTTGGTCTCTCTTCAACTCGTGAAATTTAGGTTTTTCTTGAATCTAGTTTCAAACACCAGTTTAATGCAAGAAATAATATGCTTTGAGATCAATTGCATAATGTCAGGAAAGGAAATCTATCAATTTTAGTTTATCTTCATACTATCAAAACAATTGTTGATAATCTATCTGATGTTGGAGAGCAAGTTAGTGAATCTGATCTAATCATGTAGATTATAAACGGGTTAGGAAAGGAGTATGTGAACTTTGTAATCTCGTCTCAGAATCGTGAAACATCTTTTACTTTTGCTGAAATTAAAGCTAGATTATTAAATCATGAACAATGGCTTCTTGATCAAGAATAAGATTCTTCTGTTTTTTATGATTCTCAACACCCTGCTGCCTTCTATGGCAAGAATGTTAGTGCTGGAAATGGTTCTAATTCTCATTATAATGGGCATAGGCATACATTCAAGAATGAAAATCAATTCAAGAATATATAGCCAACTTAAAGGTGGATTTTCTTCTGGATCTGTTGGAAATGTAGGTGTTTCAAATTCAAGAGAATTACAAACAGTTTTTTCACAAGTTGAATGTCAGATTTGTCGCAAGATGGGTCATTATGCTAGCAAGTGTTATTTTTTATATCATCCTCCAAATAACACCAACACTAATACTGCTTCTTCTGGTTCTGCAAATGGAGCTAATGTGGCCGAGGTACAACATGCATTTACAAGCATGAATATTACAAGTCCTTCTATCTGATTCTGGAGCATCTACTCACATGAGTGGTGATTCTTCTATCTTGCGTTCAACTTCTCCTTATGCTGGCAAGGAGAAGGTCATAGTTGGCAATGGAAAAAACATGTAGAAATTGACTTCCATATTATTAGAGAAATGGTGTAGAGTGGATATCTCAACATTACTCATGCCAAGTATGAAGCCCAACTAGATGACATCTTCACAGAGGTTCTTTGTTCTCCAACTTTCTCAAGTCTTCTTCTGCAGTTGCTTGGTGGATCTTCTCAAGACTGATGTTTTCCATTTCAATCCTGAAGCTACTACTTTCAAGCATGAACTTTTTCTTTGTTTGTTTGTTTGTTTTTTAGTTTGTCTGGGAGATAGGGAGGTTTTCTTTTTTTATACTTTTTTTGTCCTTGTTTATTTTGCACAAACTGATACTCTGTTCTGTACTAGCAATTATCAGCTTAAGGGGGTATGTTAATTATAGTCAAGTCAACTTCAGTTGACTTAGTTAGTATTTTGACCTTTGTAGTAAGGCCACTTATCTAGGTCTTACTATCTCATACAGTATTGTAGCTACTCATTCAATTCAGACATAATAATATCTTTTACATCATTTCCTTCAATATTTCTTAAGATTGTTCTATGGCGTTTTAGTATTTAGAGTTTAGAAAAACATGATATTTAGCTCAGCTTAGTACAACCCTTGGAAATTGGATACTAAATCATACTTTGGTTTGTGATTTGGGTTATTAACTTATTATCCATGCCATTGTAATATGATGGTGATATCATGACGAGTCGTTCATTGAATTTCCTGAACGAAGTTAAGAATATGCATATCAACTGTTTGATCAGGTAGTCATGGCTACAACAGCTTTACTTCTTTCTTTTCATTCTTGTTTACTGGAAAATAATGGATTGTTTTTCCATCTGGAAGCTGAAGCGTGGTGTGTTTTGTTGTGCTCAGGTTCATTCTGTAATTCAAAAAATAAGAGGTTACTCATTATTGCTTTATTTTGGTTCTCATTATTTCCAAATTATGTATAGTGGTCACTGCCTTCTACAGGATGGTTGTTTCTCATTATATTCCGAGATCTTCCTTTTGGGAGCCAAAAAAATGTACGGAAACAAACACATATACTTAGGTAAATGGGCAATCAAGGACTATTTATCTTGTTAGTGATGCTTACTTAAATTTTAACAAATTGTTGAACATCAATTAGAAGGAGATAAATGAGGTGTGGGATCTAACAATTATAAAGAAAAAGAAGTATGTGATAATTTTGTTTCAATATCAACAAGAACAACATAATTATCATGAAATTATTTTAGTGATGATTTTTTATTGAAATCTCTAAAGGTAAAGAATAAAAACAAAAATAGGATTTTCTGTATTCTCTGGTCAACCACATAAGAAGATGATCCCTTCATTTTCAATTACTCTCCTGCAGAGTCGGTCTTTGTCGGGGCTACCATACGCTCATAAAAAATTTTAGGATAAGTGTGTTCGGTGATAAAGATGGTGGGGAATCGAAGATCCGATGATTTGGGGTTCTCTTTTAGGTCAAGGTAAAGGTTGATGGGGATTTGATCTCTAAATTACCTAAGAGCACCCACAGTGGTGGGAGTAAAAGATGGACCATACCCAAATTAGGTCTTTCGTCCGTCCAAATCCAACCACAGTGGGGCGAGTAAATTTGAGGTTTGGTCCGGGTATTTTTTATTGTTTGGGATCAAAAATGATCCCAGAACTGGACCAAACCCAAATACAGTGGAGCCTTAACCTAGGCATGCGTCTCGTACCAGGCGGGACGCTGACTCTCCGTCTGGTGCCAGGTGTTTAACTAGACGTGTGTTTCATCAAACGGGCATGAACCAGAAGTCCTCCCCATCAAGCGTTCACCCAAGAGCACGTCCAATCAAGCGTAACGCCAGAAGCACACATGGTAATCAAGCGTTCTCCTAGATCAACGTCTGTGTTGGGCGTCTTCCTAAGACAACGCCTGTTGTAGGAATTCGCCTGTGTGTGGGGAGTTCGGCTAATCGAGCGTCTGTGTGTGGGGGGCGTTATTCTAAGTGAATGCCTACTATTCTAACCGTTGAGATAGCCGGTGAGATTTATTACCGTTGATTTCTTACCGTTGTAACGGCTATATTTTGGCATACCTATAAATGAATTGGTTGATTGAGTATTTCATATTACTACTTATCCATTTTCATACTACTAACCCATTGTTATTTCATTTTTATACGATAAAAGTTTCGTTCTTTTTCATATATTTGTCTTCCAAATCGGTTAGAATTATGACACCAAAACCACGAGGTCCAAATTTTACTACATTTGAAGATATAACGTGTGTAGAATTCATTTATCAAGATATGAAGATTGTAGTGTTGGTTCCGATCAATCAGAAGAAAAATTATGGTATCGCACATTAAATGGGATGAAAGAAGTCATACCTACAATACCGGGGCGCACTTGGACCTCCATCCAGAAACGATTTCAGGGAATAAGTAAAGATGTGGCACTTTACTCTACAAAAGAGGCGAAAGTGGAACGTGAACACCATACTGGATGGGCTCCCAAAACAAAGGTAAGTACCCGTTTAATTTTGACGCTTACATTATTATTTTGAATTGTATATGTCCACTAAATGTTTTTTTAAAAAAATAATAGATTTAAGAAGTAAGGAAGCTCTTCAAGGAAGCTAATGATGGCAAAATATTTAAGCATGAAGAGTGCTACACAATTATGTTAGAAAATATAAAATAGTCACGACGATAGACATCTGTTTTCGATTCATCACAAGCTGAGGAAGATTCTAAAAGTGGCGAGGAAGATCGGGAAAGACAGGAAACAAGCCAAGACCGTTCCAGTGGCGATGAAGAAATAGGAGATATACCTAACACATATAAACATTATATGGGAAAAAAAGAGGCGAAACGACAGAAGAAAACAGGGAGAGCAAAATCTAGTGGCCAACATGAAATGATGGAAATAATTATTAAAGAGCAACAAAACTTCAACACCAATTATACAGAACAAACAAAAATGAACATGGCCCAGAGAGAATCCGAGTTTACAACAAAAACTAGCTGAGTCTTCGACAAAGTTTAAAGCAAAACAAGCTAGGAAAGAAAAAGTTGACGCAAAGAAAGAAGCAGACGACGATTTTCGCCTAATGATGATGGATGTCTCCGAGTTGGATGCCGTAAAAAAAGAGTACATCGAGCTTAGGAAGGCATACATTTTGCAGAGAAGGATAAGTTAACCTTAAAGGATTCTTGGATTAGCTGAAACCTTAAAATTTCTATTATTCTTAAGATTGGCATTTCAGTTTCAACTTTTATGAACTAATAATGTTATTTTCAGTTTAGTTTTGAATTAGTAGTGTTATTTTAAATATTAATGAACTTCCAATGTACATTTTCCTTGAATTAATGAAAACTTTAAATTTCGAGTAATTAAGTAATTTAGATGAAAAAGAACTACCAAGCACTCATTTTTTTCGCCTGTCTACTCTTCTCCTAAAAAAAAAAAAAAAAAAACTACAAGCAACTCATTCAAGCTAAATTAAGAAATTCATATTCATACTAAAAGTACTAATAAGGTTCAACACCATAACCAACAACGCTACAACAAAGTCTTATCTAAAAGATAAAAACATTAAGGTAGAACAAAGTCCATAATTCATTCATGTTGGGCGACCAACATTCTCTTGAACATCCCCGCCAAATGGTGCTAAACATTCAGGCCTCCTCGTCATACACCTTCGTTCGTCAGGTTTTGATATCTCTTTAAGCACTTGTAAAATTGCTTTTTATTTTTCAACACTCATCAACTCCCCAACGTCAATCGAATGGCCCAAGACCCAAATCAACAAATTTGCTCGATTCCTTATAGCAGACATTTCGTTATCAATCACTGGTGATTGAACTCTTCATTCACCAAATCTTGAATTTTGGATCAACAACTACACCACTTCCAGATTCAGTTGATGCTGGATTCAAACCAATTCGTCCCGATCTTGTAACTCTAGACTTGTTCAACTTCAGAATCTGCGTGAAGTTTTATGAGAATCAACAAAGAATAACATTCGATGAAGAGAGAAAACATGGAGTTAAATTTTACGGCTAAATAAGAAGAAAAAAAGGGAGTTTGATTTAGATTTTTTTGGTATTTATCTCTCAAACTCTTAAACATTAAACCTTCATGATCTGTTCATAGACAATTTCATAAGTTTGCAAAAAAGCCTATCATAGATTGATTCAGTTGAGCATAGTGGGTAGCAACAAAACATAATTAAGTTCCCACATTTCATAAACAATCATATCAAATCAATTAATCATAAAATTATCCACAACCCAACTCAAATTAACCAACTACTTAATCGATTTTAACTTCAATTCAATAAATTCTCATCAATTTTTTATACCAATTTACATATTCCATAAACCCTAGAATTATACCCAATTCCAAAATTACAATTTGTAAGACCTAATTTGTCTATTTCATAATCATATGATTAATCTTTAAACATATATATACAGATTTAATAAACAAAACAATACAATAAATAATAATCTAAACCTATAAAATCCATTAAAATTTATAGTAAAGTTTGAGTTTATTACCTTCCTTTGAAATAATCCTAACTTCGAATAGTTGGTATCAAATCTACCGAGTTTTTGCAATTTTGAAAAGAGGTTGAGCTTGATTTGGGAGAATTCGATTTCACAAATTGGTGTGGTGGGCGCTTGTGAGTGGAGTTCGTCTGTGTTGTTGGAAGTGTTCAGGAGAAAAATGAAAGTTTGGAGAGGAGAAGAGAATCAAGACGAACATATATTGCTCCGCTCCATCAGGCGTTCACCTAGCTCTCCGCCTGGTGAGACGCGCGTTTGGCTAGGGAAGCGCTTGATGATTCAAGCGTATGTCCAAGCGTGCGCCCATGTTATTTGAAACACGAACCAGCTGCACGTGTAGAAAAATGACCGGGCATGTGGCTAAGATACCGCCCCATCAGGCGTTTGGCTAAGAGAGTGCTTGTCTCTGAGCGTGCCTCTAGGGGTACGTCTATCATTAGACGTTCTTTTGGGTAATGTCTCCCATCGAGCGTTCATCAAGCGGCCGCCCCACCCAAACGTTTTCACAGGCGTATGTCAGTAAAACTTGACGTATACCTAGCCGTGTGCCCAACGCCAGACGCTAGCTTAGACAACCGCCCGATTAAATTTTATTCCTCCACCGTTATATTTCAGACAGAGTAAAAAGTAAAAGTTTTACTCTTTAGTCTTTTGATCTAGTCGTTCCACTGTGGATGCTCTAAGGTATTCGTTTTTTCCTCTTACGCCTTTTGTTCCATGTATTTACTTATGTAATTTTCAATGGTAAGTGTTCCATTCAATCGTTTTTTGATCATAATTCGATCAATTTGGTCAGCCGAACTTTAATTTAATCCATCGTCGTGCTTGCCCTGTTCGTTGCTTTCTTTCTTAGTTCTTGAGATTTGGTGTAGTCGGTTTCTTTTTGATCAAATTCAGTATTTCGATTTTGTTGTCATATCTTTATGCACGACATTTTTTTGATGAATTCCAGTTTTTCTTCTAATTGGAATTGATCGATTGTTATTTAACAGATCAATGAGTGTTTTCGGTTTCGTCGTTCAAGGGTTTCCGGCCATCACCAGTAACACTGTTGGTTTCTGTATTTCCAAGTTTTGGATGAAAAAGAAAAAAAAAATCTCAAGGTGACCCATGTGATGACGTTGCTTCGAATTAAAGGTGTCTAAAATATTACCTTTTTATTTTCTTTGCGCGTATGTGTTCGGTGACTGTAGTTTTTTGGTTTTTTCTTGGTTTAGTTTGATGAGTCACCTAGGTTTCAAAGTTCACGGCCTCGGGCCTTGTTTGTTACGTTGTTTGATTTCATTTTCCATTAGTTTGCATAATCCTTAGTCTTTTTAGTTGTTTAGGTCGTCTATATATAGTAATTAGCTATAGTAATTGGTTCCTGTGAGAATATTGCATGTTTTCTTGGTATGTGTCCCCATAAATAGACCTTTTATTACATGTTTAACCTCAAGCGCCCTACCATCCTAAATCACACGCCAATGAGGATCCAAGAGCGCTAAGCATATTTGCCGGCCCCAGTAAGTAACTCAAAATATATTTTCTTTATTCAAACTCTTGATAGTAATTTTTGTAGGTAATTCTTCGGTTTCAAAATATATTTTCGCTTTAACTAAGTTAAAATTTAAGGAGACCGGAGGAATATCTAGAATTATCCATACTAAATGTTTTATTATTACTAAAATTAAAAATATCATTTTATTTTTAAAATAAATAAAATATAAGTAATAAAAATATTAACATAATTGTTTACTAAATATACAAATATTATTTAAGATTTTAAACTGGGTCTCATTAAAAATAAGTTTATAAGTATAAAAGATTAAGGAATATTTGAGATTTTATCGAGATAATACGACTATAAACAGAAGCTAGATACAATTTTGAAACTGACGAAAATAAAATAAAGAACAAATATTTTGAAATAGAGAGAGTACTATTTATTTCTTTAATTTTATAAGTGTTATCCTATGAAGCAAGTTTTATGTTACTGGATACTATTTGTTTCTTTAGTTTTATAAGTGCTACCTATAAAGCACATTTTATATTACTTGTTGTAATTAAAATAGGTTGTATAAGCTAAAGACTCAGATCAAAAGAATCACTATGAACCAAGCCAAAAAAAAAAAGGAGATAGATAGGTAAGTGCACAATACACCTTAATATCTGGAATCAAATATCTTCATAGCGTCTCAGATCAATTGCATCAAAACCACTAACAACAACCAATCTCCTATGAGCATCGTCGTGTCCACCAAAAGTACAATTTTTCTTGTAGAAAATATTGAACGAGGGTCTATCGACTCTCAACACCCTAAACCATATTCACCTTGCCATTTACAACATCTTCCCCCGATGCAATACAAATCCGAAAACTGCTGTTCACATTCTGTTCCACCATCAAGTTGATGAAGATTCTAGGCTTACCGAACGAATTGTAATCGATGAATATCTGGGTACCACTTACCCTCATATAATAGCTCGTTAGTAGTTTAATAAATATCATGCTTCAAAAAAAAAGAATGTCTATATTTTTACCCGGCCGATCCGACTTGGTAAAATGATAGGTCGCGTGGGAACCGACTCGGTATTTGGGCGGGTAAGTTGGCAAAAAAAGCCCAAACATGGCCCGCCCAGTCTATTGTACACCCTATTTTGTTCACCCCTGTTTAGAGCAAGGGCTATGGGTTGTGTGCTTCTAACACTCTTTCCCTTTTAAAATGAAGGAGTGACTAGGCGAAATATTGTTTTTTACACAATGAGATAGTGGGATAAAAGAGGCTAGACGAGTGAACTTCCCCCGTTTAGTTTTTATTTTATTTTTTAATAAAATAATAGCCAGACGGGTGAAGTTCACCCGTCTGACTTTCAAATCTATTTTCAATCGTTGGATCATTGAACTTCAGCCGTTAGATAAAACTTTTATCCAGACGGATGAACTGGAATTCACCGTCTGGGATTTAAAAAGTTGATGTTCACCCATCCAGTGAAGACTGGTGAGCACTCCTTCGATCGAACGAGTGGTTGATAAACTCTGGATGAAAGAATGTCTTCTTTCTACCCATAGTAAAGTATAATTTGATCAAAATTGATCAAACTCTTTTATTTTGAAGGAGAGCACACTATCCCCTTGCTCTTGAAAGGTAAGTCTCGGAATATATTATCACCACACCCAAATAATAATATTTTTAATTTTTTATAAATAATAAAGGAAATATTTAAAAAATATAATTTATTTAAGACCAACTGCTGCACTAATTGCCACCATTTCGTTCAATCTCTTCTTTCTTCTTCTTTTTTCTTTCTCTCACTTTCTCTCTCTTTCAACATTTTCTCTTTTATCTCTCTTAAAAATTCGTTCTTTCTCTCATCCATAAGAATCTAATATCACTATCAGTTTTTAAAAATAGAAAGAAAAGAAGAGATCTAATGAGAAAAGACGAGTGGATTCAATCCGCCATGACGGATGATACCATGGTGGCTGAGTTGTTAGTGAGGATTTCATCAGATTCATACGCGTCATCTCTGCAACTGATTCCTGATACTACTAACAATTTTAAAAACACTTCTGATTCAGAGATTATTCCTTTAATTAAATGGGGATTAAGGAAACCTCGTTCTAGATTGTTACTAATGAGATACAATAATTCGATTCAGCATCATCGAAAAATTATTAAGCAAGAAAACGATTTGACTCGAGCAAGTCCAACAACTCCTTTCTCATGGAGTCCTGGATCTTCTATCAGTGGTGGTAGTGGTAGTGGTAATAGTGGTGTTGGTTCTGTTGTTGATTGTTATGAAGAATCAAGTCGACCTTCCATTTGGTCAAGCAACCACAACTCCAGATCTAAGGTCAGGCTTTCTGAATCTCACTCTCTCTCTCAGGAGTTCAGTTCTCAGATCTCTTTGGTACCGACTTTTTTCTATGTCCATCCGTTGACGGAAATACCCTTAGCCGGTAATGATTTTTGAGTTCGAATTCGTATTTGATTGCTGGATTTTAAGCTGAATCTATCTTTCTCTCTTATTATTTTGTCTCCCAGAGAGTCAAAGTTGTTTTGTTTTGAAAACCAAGGTTATCTTCTCAAATCTGTATTATTTTCGATTCTTTTCCAGCTCAAACGCGCTGGAGTTGGTAAATGATGGTTTTTTTTGGACTGAAATGCCTTTGCTTTGTCAGCTAGACAAACTGGCGACGTTTTTCAATAAATTGATTATTCCTGTACTCCGATGAGGGACTAGGAAAAGATTCAGAAAAAAAGGCATCTTTGTAAAACTTAAAAATTTACACCGGATCGAATCCATAGCGCATTAGGATGATTCTTAATGATTTATATAAATCCGCTGAAATTTTGGGTTTCACCGTTCGTTGTCAGTTTTACTATGGTGTTTACAGTTTTGGAAGTAATCTATATCGACTAGCGTTTTGGGCCTTTAGTCCTTTTTCTTACTATTCTTCAAACTTTTTTTTTTTATTTTCCTTGTTTCTTTTGTTCTTGGATTGTTATTTGTTTGTTCCAATATGTAGTTATTTTCTTTTTCTTCCTTCAGCCTTTCAAATTATATAAAACTATGTCTGTTAAGCCCTAATCGTGTTATATGGAAATCCTGTTTTTATGAGATTTTCACAGAATTTCTATCTTTCTTAAAAACGAGATGTCCTCTTCTACAGATATGAGTAAAAACGAGATTTTCATCAATGGGCTTTGTTTGTTTGATCTAAGGATATGAGTAAAAACGTGATTCTTCAATCTCGTTGAAAAGTCATCGTCGTGTTTTCCAGCTCTGGATCCACACATTTGGGACCAAAAGCTGGAATAGAGTGTTTTCAAGGTCTTGGATGCACCAATTTTTTTTTTTTTAGTTTTTTTCTCGATCAATTTATATTTGATTCTTTTTCCTTTTCTCTTAAATCTGGCTGTTTACCTGCTTTGGTTCGAAATGTGTTGGTTTTTCAAATCAGTGGAATAAGTTTTTCTTTTAATGCCTTTCTGTTTTTCTTAGTACACCTTTTTTTTCTTTTTTTCTTCAGAATGTAAATTATCTTTCGGGGTTTTTATTTTTGCGTTAAAAAAATTATATTTTCTATTTTTTTCGATGAATTGGATGACACGATAAGAAATTTCTATAAAAATTAATAAATGAGACACGATGAGAAATCAAATCCGCTAGCGCGTAATTAACAAGTTTTGTCTGTGGGGCCCAGATGGAGGCCAAGTCTGTTTCTTTTCTTATTTTTTTCTTCTATTTATCTAAAAAGGAAAAAATAAACAAAAAAAATCAGATCAAATTTGATTACGTAATTTTTTTTTGATGAGATTAAATTTAATTGTCGTGGTCAAATGGTTGAGCAGTATTAAATTTCTAAACGAAAAAGGCTTTATGATCCAAAAGCAGTAGTGCACACTAGCAAGGATCTGAGTCTGGCGTCACACACCTGTTTAAAGATCTAAGTTACTAGCTGGCTCGTGGTCTTTGTTGCAGGACTTGTTTTTGAATTCACTTTTGATGGGGTTAAAAGTTTTTGAATAACCTGTTATTTTAATCCTTCAAATTTAGGGATTTTTTGTTTTTTGCTCTTGGTCCATCTCCATATGGGTCGGTTGAAGACGTAACTATCTCAAATCCATGCAGACAACTATAGATTGTATATCTTCATGTGTCAATTGCTTTATGTATTTTCTCTTTCTTGTGTAATTTAACTTAATTATTGGTTCAATCTTTCAGGTTACAGCAACAACTGGACCTAATGCTAACCGGTCAAGAAAGAAGCAGGTAATTACAGTGATAAATGAACTCTTCTTTTTTCAGGACTTACTTGATCTTGATAATTTTTCTCACATAACTTATTTATGGCAAGTGATCAAATAGAAGTCATTCATCTACAAATACTAGTTCTATAAATTTGAGATCTGTCAGTGGATGACCCATATAGGCCGAGAGTGCATACTCTGTTTGTCTATGTCATGTGTGTAAATGTAAGAGTACAAAGATTTAAGTTACTAAGAATGCTTTCATTTATTGTTTGCAGAAAGTAGCAGATCTTAAAGAAGAAGAGAGTTTCTTACTGAAGGAGAAAATACATCTGAAAAAGGTACCTATCTGAAGCTTCTTTCACAGTTACAATTTGGTTGGATTCGAAGTATTCGGGATCTCTCAATTGTGACCTTTGCTTTATGCATTTTAAATAGGAATTAGTGACATTAAAGAACAGTTATGAGGGAAGGAAAGCCGAAAATGATAGCTTGAAGAGAATTAAGGTGCCTGTTTTTGCATTACTTCATTTGTGCTCTTTGCCTTTCTTGTTGATTGTCAGCACACCATTCATTTCTTCATAATGAAAGAAATGGCATTAGAGGAACTTGTCTTTCTCAAACACCAAACTAAGAACAATCCTGTTTGTACTGCTCATATGTTCTGTATTGCATGATACATTCTTGTGGTGAAAAACTCCGATAATATCTAGGATTGGCTGGGAGAAAGTGAATTTTAAGAATTATAAGACCAACGCTGTAGGAAAGGAACTAGAGGGTAACCATAGAGACTTGAACATCCATACTTGCTGGTTTGGGTGATACAATTCTTCTATCTCCTCCTGCTTTAAAGATGAGTTTTTTGCTGCCTTTCTCCCTTTTTTTTGTTCTGATTTTACGTGGCTATGTTGTGCGCATCATGCATTTTCTTCAAACCAACTGTTGGTTGCAATGCAGAATGAATCCTATGTTTCTTGTATGTAGTTACATTATCACTCAAGGAGCTAACTTCTTTTTCTCCACTTTCTCTATTAGTCCGTCAGTCCCTTCCTGTTTTTACTTGAGTGTCTTAGAGTTTGTTGTTTGTCCAAACTGGCTAGTTACTAAGGCACAGTTCTTAGTGTTGTTTGTTGAAGTATTTTACAACTCTATCCAAGGGGACAAGATTAAGATCTTTTCTGGCTGCATTGTTCTTTCGGTTAAGTTATATTCAGTGTTGCACATGAATTTGGTGTGTTTTATTAGTTATCTAGACTCCAGTTGCTTAGTATTTTCTCAAATATAGGATTTGGAAGGTTCTCTAAAGATAATATTATATTCTCTTTCTTTTTAAGAGAACAATTTTAAACAAAGAAATGCTTGGATTAATGCAGATCCTGAACTCGGTTAGATGAGATGAGTTCTCAAGTCACAGTTCAGGCCTAGTCACGACGTTTTTTTTTTTTTTTATCTGCTCTCTTAATTCTGTTTAAATAATATATCAAGATGCTCTGTAACTGTAGCATAGAAACTGACGATATTATTTTTGTATTCTGCAGTTTTTATTAATCAACATCTTTGAATTCTGCAGTTGGATTTGAAAACTCAGTCAACCAGAGAAACGAGTTCATCGTGCGATGCATCTACCAGAGCAAACTACTCTGACCAATATAGGAACGCAAGGGAAATCATTGATGAAACTTCTACCTTTAGAACAAGAGGCAAATATAATGGGTTGGAATACTGTGAAGTAAAAACAAAATTGTCTTCAGCAGCCCGGGGGAGTTTCTTTGTGTTACCTGATCTAAACATGCCTTTAGAGGATGATTCTTGTGCAGATGTCTTATACGGGTTGAGTTGAGAAGAAGATATCATTTACATATAGTTTAGATTTTTCTCTTTTTTCACGGAAGCCATTGAGATTCATATCCATATGGCTGCTGCACACATTGGATGGAATTTTCAATTGTAAATTGGTAGAGTCGAATTTTTGGTTGCAGATAGAAACTTAGCACCAACTTGTTCTCTGTTGGGGATAAGAGTTGTTCTTGAGAAATCAAAGAGGTCATAAGAGTGCTGTAATGATGTTTAATTTAAACATTAGTTAGAGATTTACGTGGCATATCACCTAATTACTGGGTTTCTCAATTTATTTTTAATTTCCTTTAGGTTCGGCACTCATTTTTTTCAACCAACTTTGGTTCTTTTTTTCCCGGAAGTAAAGTTCTATTCACATCACTCCGCCCTTAGCTTCCAGTGATGGTGACAACCCGTTGTAAATAGTAGCATAGAAAAAATATTACAAATTGTCAACTATTAATATATCTGTACTCGGGATATATAGATTTTAAGAAGACAACCTTGTATTAAGACTTAAAGAGTGCCACAATCAGTTTATAGAACATCTATTAATATTTTAAAGAGCATTGATAATTTGCATCGAGTACATTGAGCTTACATTACACGATCAGTCACTATTGTTAGAGCATCCTGTGTTCTGGATATTCGACAGGTAGGTGTCAAATTCTTGCGAAGTTTGCCATTTGAATCCCAAAGATGGTAAT
The DNA here is from genome assembly GCA_023531435.1 of Papaver californicum. Lineage (NCBI taxonomy): Eukaryota > Viridiplantae > Streptophyta > Magnoliopsida > Ranunculales > Papaveraceae > Papaver > Papaver californicum. The sequence goes on along the minus strand of JAJJMC010006585.1, from coordinate 8,918,602 downwards.
TTTGGATGACAATCTCCATTTCTAGCTATACTCGATTGGATGTGATTACGGGTTCTGAGCAATCCCAAATATGGCAATTTTGGATAGTAAAACGGACCGAATGAGCGTCAGGATAGTAACAGAAGGATGATCCAGATTTCCTAGATCATTATTACATACTCGCTCCGTCCCCAAAATTAAAAAATGTGAAACTTTTGGTATTTATACAATTTTAATGACAACATGAGAGAATAAATTTTTTGGTATTTTTTTCTTATCTATTTTTATGTGCTAAAACTTGCTAAAACTTTATATCGACATATCTCACAAACTAAAACACGGGTGTTTGTAAATGGTATCACGTTAGATTTTATTTTTTAAATCTACTTAACAAGTGTAAACATGACTATTAAATTCTTTTGTATTTCTTAAAAAAAAATTTAATGACACTATTTATTACTTCCTGCGTCCCTATTTAGATGAAGGGGAAGATGTTTTCACACAAATTAAAAGAAAAGAGACTAATTTTTTTCCAGAATTACCTTTAATTATATTTCCTATTGTTTCTAGTTTTTAATTCCAGTCTTTAATGTCGAGTTACGAAATTATTTTAGTTATGAATAACAATTATTTTTTAAATAAAGATATTAAGAATGCCACTTAGAATTTTGAGCTTACACTATCTCCTAAGTTAGTGCATGATATTGAGATAGGGATAAAATCAGGAAAATTTAGGAGAAAATATGAAAACTTTCATCTAATATGGAACTTGTAAAATGCCTTAAACCTCCATCTAAATGGGGACGGAGGGAGTAATAAGAATTTGTTTGCGAAAATTATATATAAAAATGAAAAGTATCACTTATAGTAGAGCTTTGTAAAATTAATCCGCGATAAATTAATAACTTCGTTAAAATAATATTTTTGCCAGTCCCGACTTGGACTAGTGTGTTAAATTAATAACCCCGCTAAATTTATAAGATAATAATATTTTTAAATTTCCAATAGGACCCAACTAATATCAATTAATATTCTGTGTAATTAACGCTACATTATGGTGCCTTGTTAAAATATGAACCCAAAATCGTTTGTTTCTTGTTAACATTTATATAATGTTAGATTTCATTTCTTATTTTTTGTAGTCCCTTGAGTAGCTCCGGGGTGGTTTTTTTTGTGTTGTTCTTCTTATTGGTTTAATTTTAACATCAAAGTATATACATTTATACACATAATATGTAATATATTATCTTATTTTTGAAATTTAAATTTGGTATGTTTCGATAGATTAATAACTTATTAATTTATCGATAATTTAATACTTTGTTAAATTGACAGAATTTAACAGTCCCAAGGTTATTAATTTATCGAAGTTTTATTGTATTTTGCAAAAAAAATCTCACTTTTTTTATAAAAAGGGGGGAGTATATTATTAGTGTCACCGAAAATCCGGGACCAAATTATTTCTTTTTTATTCCTTCTAATTTTTCTTGGTTGATGATAACATGAACATGAAATACACAAACGATTTAACCGATAAATGTTCTTTTTCAAGATGTAATAATTCATATTTTTATCGGTTATGCTAGAGTTTTGTATTTTAACTCATGTATATGATTAAAGGGGACAAATAAAGTGTTGTTCGGAGACTGATTAGTAGCCCAAGTTAGGATCCCATAATAAACACTAACTTAAATTTGATGTAACTATCGGTTGAAATACATTAAGATTAACCTAGTTATATGAGTGTCAAGGACTCATGATGGATGACTGTTAGAACACTGCTCGGTTGAACCCACCAAGCGTTGGCATGTCAAGTTTTGTTGGTAAGTTTAGTTTCAAAAGTCGAGTCGCCTGAGTAGATTAATAAAGTCAACTTCGTTAGGTTAGACTAGGAACACAAAAATGTCGAGACTTGCTCTAGTTACTCATGGAGACCTAACACGTGTCGTCGTTAGTAACTACAGACTTGATTTATTCCATTTTTATCTATTGTTCGTGCAAGTCTTTAATCATTAGTAACATAACATACGAAGTTAAGTTTGCTACAATGACTTTGGTATTGTTGACTTGTTCATTATACAACGATCAAAGTAACAAAAGTAAATATATACATTAGTTGCTTCGACAACTTTTAAAGTATATGGAGTTACAAAGTATAGTTTATAAATTGACTTCGTGTTTATGATATTGCACTAATTGGTAACCTGTTATTATTTAGTGTGTTGAACTTCAAGGTGAATCCATACTTTAAAAAATATGTATGAAATCAATTTTAGAAACATAGTTTAAGGAAGTAGACTTACAAAACTTGTTTCAAAGTCAAAAAAGAAATTCATGATCGATCCAAGGGTCGATCACTGAAACATGACCGATCCTGACGAAATCTAACTTACTTCTATATTTTTGATTGGTTTGTTAATCTTCAAGAGTTTTTACAAATACCGAGATATATATGAGTTGAATTGGAAAGTTTATCAAAGTGTCAACATAATGATTTGAACATGTGTTAAACTCTAATTTCTAAATGCTCAAGAATACTCTTGTGATACTCAAGGACATATCCTAAGATATCGATTTTTCTATATGATATTTGGTATCGAATTATATGCTTTCTGTTCCCAGAGCGGTTTGCATATCTTTATTAAGCTATATTAGTAAAATACATGTTTGTGTGCTAGATAATCTTAATTGTTATATGATGAGGGAAATCGATTATGAGTTGGAAATTACTCGATATTTGTTAATTTCAGAAATATACTTTTATTTTATATCTTTAGAATTTTCGAAATTGGTAAAAATGTATTTCCAAACAAGCCTTGATCATAACACTATAATAAGGAGTCTTGTATTCTTATAAACTCATCCCAGAACACACCTAATGTAGAGTGTAGAAAGTCAACTTCTTAAAGAGATAAAAGTAATCTAATTAGGTGAAACATCTTGCGTTGCCTTTTGTTAAATTCTTCATTGGGATCAAGAAGCCTCTAGTTTTACCTTAAGTGGAAGGCTAGATAGTTATTTAGTTTTCATTGATTACTTGTATTTGAACTAACAGTATAATTATCTACAATAGATCAAACTTGTTTATTCTAAGGTATTTCTCTTCTGATATAAGACCACTCAAGTTTGTTTGAAGATTGACTAGTACAAATCTAAGTGATACAGAATCTGTAAAATAAAACTGTTGATCATTCAATGTTAACAAACTTCGTTATGTATGATTGATCAATAGTGAAATCAAGTTATTTTGTTGTGTTTACTTTTGAATATTAAAAGTGAAGATCGAAGACACTTGTCCAAAACTCAGATTTTAGGACACTTCTGGCGTGGGGAAAAGAACATATATCATTTTTCCTTCAATATTAGTCAGTTGGGATTCGTCAAATATTTTGTAGGAGTTAATTATCACGAATATCTTGTCGTTGTTTTTGTTTCAATTTTTGCCTACCCCCTCGCAACTCCCTCTACAATAAAGGTGTGTTGAGCTGTTGATAATTAAAAATCTGACGGCTTATATTTATGGGTTGAAAATACTTTTGGATCCGTATTTATACGAGTAAACCAATAAAAATTCTTAAATTACATTAATCATTTTAGTCCTTTGACAAATCTGATCCTACGACCTGTAATTAGAATCCAGAAACTTCTTAAACATGAAAATATACCGAAAATAATGGGCTCCCATATTCTATTCTGTGTAACCGTAAAAAGAAAAAAGAAAAGAACTTCCTCATGAAACTCTCCTTGATTCTTCTGATTTTTTTCTTAGATCTCTGATTCTCGTAACATATTGACGTGAAAAAAAGATAAAGAGGCGAAATAAGTACAAATTCTTCAGATTTTGATATATTTATCTTAATTTTGTTTGATTAATTTTTCAGCTAATTGAATGTCTGTATCACTTCTTCGTTTATGTTATCTTCCTCTTAATCTTTCGATTCATCTTCTCTATCTTTAATCGAAAGCTTCAATTAGTTCAACCATACGCCAAAGCAAGAAGAGAAATCAGAACAAGTAAAAAAGATGAAGACGACGATAACCCTAGATTTTTCTTTTTCCCCCTCTTTTGTTCACACAGAAAAATTGGAGAAAAAAAAAGAGCTCTGGAGTATTTGACGACAAAGATACAAAAGAAATGCTAGCTGCATTTAAGGTGAGGCACGCCCTTTTCTACATAAGTCCTGGATTTTTACATTCGTTTGTCGTATTTGCACGAGTAATTGACTTTTACATTCCTCAATTTTAATTTTGTGACACCGCCAACTCTAGAAACTTATACTAGGTAGATAGATCAATTTCTTAACTTTTTTTTGCAAAATACAAAGAAGGTGGGAATCTCGTCCAATTTATGTAATGTGCTAACTCGATTCGTGACCCATTTGTCATTAGTCATACTTACATCCAGTAGAAGAAGTGCAGCCATATGAATTAGCTAGTGGAAGTGTGCATCTTTAATCCAATAGAGGCACCAATTTCTAATACTTGTTTTTAGAAAAAGCATATGCATGGTTTTAGTTGGATGTGAAAAATCTTTTATGATCAGGATCTTGTTTTCTTTTTACAGGTTTTATTGCCTTATTAAAAGAAAATGTATATATGGAAAATGCTTTACATATACATGATGGTTTATGATTTGGATTTTGGGGACATGGAGGCTCTTTCCTTGATTCAACACCAAAGTATCCAAAAAGAAAGATATAAGTTCAATTAATTGTTGTATATTCTGTTGCCCTTCCCTACTCGTCCATCCTTGTACAAGATGTTATTTTATTAGGGATACTCACATCTTATGCAGACCATCCCTCATTCCCTTTCTAATGACATCTTATGATTTAAAATATTTTTTGCTTTTGCTTAGATCTTTAAACATACAGTTTCTGGAATGATATCTTTAATTACCACCTAATTATTTGATTTTGTGACTTATTTGATTGATGCAGGTTGGGTACATAGTGACAACGTGCTTACTAAAGAGAACCATGGCCTCCTGAGATTGGTTATTAATTCTGCGCGTAACAATATTATTATCCGCAAAGAAACATTACAGTGCTTGGTACTGACAATGGTATGGACTGTTACAACATTTAAGCTTAAGAGTAATATGTGAACAACAAATATAAATAAATCAAATTGCTTTTAGCTACCTTGGTATCTTTTTAATTTTTGTTACTTTAGTTTCTTGGAATCAACCATGCTGAAGTACAAGTATTTATTAACTCATTTTATTTTGTCTTCCTACTCCGATATTGATTCATTTTTATACACTGGATTATTCTGTATTTCTCTTTCTGCCAAACCTTATTCATAGGATGCTTCAATTTGGCTTCCAGGTTGGGAATATTGGTGGAAGAGAGTCTGGTAAATCTTTGGCACCTGATGTCCAAAAGTTGCTTGTAAGATAAATAACTGAGTTGTTTTTCGAAACGAGTTTAGAATCAATATAGTAACATGTAACAAGAGTTGCATTATTTATATCAGATTTCCTGTAGTTGTAAACCACTTGTTAGTAATAAGGCTGCACTATGCCTTTCCTGATCTTGTCAATGTATATGGGTGGTAATGCACTTTTGTTATGTTCATTGATAGGATCACCAGAAAATACACACTTGAAACTACTAGATGTGGGTTCACCAGTGCAACATGGAGCTATGTGTTGGAAATCAAATACTTTGAGATATTTTTTCCGGGGATACGATTGAATGACCACATTGATACATGACTTGTGCACCTTGAAGTTAAAATCATTTTGTTTTTATTTATTTATTTATTTTTTCTTATTTGTTGTTTTGAATATGAACTAAATATGTAGTTTTTGTTGTTGAACTTGAGGATGTTTGTTGTCAAGTTTTATATTGAATTTAAGTTTATTTTAATAATATGGGTTGAATTTGTTATAAAATTTTTATATGGTTTGTCTCTAGTAGTACTATTAATCTTAAAAAATAATAATAGAAATAAAGATAAAAGGAAAAAAAAAAAAATCATATTTCCACAGCTGAAGCAGATTTGGCTGAAACTTACTCACTTTAGATTGGGCTGAATCAGGTGAATCTTAAAAGCCAAATTTTTTGACAAACACAATTAGTCATTATTTTCGGACAAACCAAATCCGTATTTAGTATTTAACAAAAAAAATCCGTCCTTTAAGAAATAGTATACCAAAAATATGACATATTTTAGGACGGATTGAATTTGTCCTATAACCCTTATTTTTGACGGATTCTATCTGTCTTAAAATTCGTGTTTTAGACTAGTGAGATTTGGAGACTTTTCTTTTTGGTTCTGGTATTTGTGTGTGGGTCTATTCGAACTTACCCTACGATTACATAAGCAATTTATCTCGATAAAAATCAGAATTGTAGAAGATCGAACAAACTGTTTAGTTGCATTAAGTTGTTTGGATAAAGCTTGTTCATCAATATTGATTATTTTGATAGTCATTGTCTTGGTTTCATCTTTTGACCAAATGATTTTATTGATTAAACGAATGATCCTTTGACTCTACTTTATCAATGATTTAAAGATTGATTCTAGGTGATTAATAAGGGAGTTGGTTACTGAAACATGTTAGTCTTTTTATTGTTTGGGGTTATGATCCAAATGAGTCAATTGCAGAAGTCTTCACATTAGTGAAGTGACTCAAGATAGTGGACTCTATCTTGGAATTCGCGTGTGTTGGCCAAATTGGTTGTAGGCGCATGGATACTGAAGGAACTGAGTAACATAGGGTAGTTTACCTGGTATCACCTATACAAGTTTCATAGTCAATTTGTATACCGGCTTAATTATGAGAGTATTTAAAACTAGACTAGGTCCCGGGGGTTCTCTAGCAGTTTTCCTCGTTAACAAAATCTTGGGTGTTGTGTGATTGCTTTACTTTCATATTATAATTGTTATTATAATTAGGTAATAATATTTATATGTTAATCACTTCTTGATAATAATCCCATAGTTAATTCAGTTTAAACTTTAACTATTATCAAGAATTACCTTGTTGAATTAATATTTTGGTCGTTATTGTTTTGATAAGATTATATAAGGTGAGTCTACATAGGTTGATATCAAAAATATTGTGTCGTACTTGGTACCCTCGTCATTTCAATAACCACAAAGAAGCTAATATTAGAGCACTGGCATTTTTAGCCGTCTCGTTGACTTTCAGTCAAGATCTGAATTCAATTTCAATACTCATTTTTGCTCTTATGACTTTTAGGAGAATTGGTATTCAAATTAAAAGATTTGTTCAATCAAATGAGCTAATATGTTCGTCTGGAATCAGATTTGCTGAGTGATTTGAAAGGATTTTGGGGGTTAATTTCTCACAAGCAAAGGGTAGTTATTGTGCTCACCAATAAGATTTATATAGACTTTCATAGATTTTTATTTTTAGTTACTCCCGGAGACTCTCTGGAAATATAGAGATTTCCAGTGATTTTAAAAGAGAATTGTAGAGAGTCTCCGCGACTTTTAGATACAAATCTAATGGATTTCTAAAGAGTCTTTGTGATTTGTAGAGATAAAATGATGTAAAATATTTGATTTAATGATCAATATCTCTATGCTTAGAAAATGTATTAAATTTTATTTTTTTTCGATTGACAGATTTGATAGAGACTTAAGATGGAGAACTGGCGTGAAAATTGTTCCAGTTCATTGCAACAGCTCGAACAACTTTGAAGTTACTCCACAAGCATTAGAAGATGCATACAAAGAAGCTGCATCGCTGAACCTAAAAGTTAGAGGACTTCTGATCACAAACCCATCAAATCCATTAGGTGTAGCAATGAAACGTACAGTGCTCGAAGAGATACTCGACTTCGTTACACGTAAAAACATTCATCTCGTGTCCGATGAAATATACTCAGGGTCAGTTTTTTCTTCGACAAAATTCGTAAGCGTTGCAAAAATACTAGAAGTACGAAACTACAAAGACGCAGAAAGGGTTCATATTTTTTATAGTTTATCAAAAGATTTAGGATTAACGGGGTTTAGAGTTGGAATGAACCCAACCGTAACTCAATGAAGCCCAAAAATCTCAAATTTACGTTTGGGTTTATTGGCGAACCCAACCGTAAATATTCCTGAAGACAAATAGATTTCACCGTTTTAATCATAACTCCTTCATACGATGTCCGATTGACCTCATTTTTTTTTGGGTTAGCTTCGTCTTTCAATTCTATACAAGATAGAAATGAAAAATATTAAAATATATTTAACTAATTTTATGATTGGGGTTTAAAGATTAGTTACAGTTGGGTTTGGTTGAAAACCTAACCGTACATCTTAATTGAATCTTCATATCCTACATTTGAAGTTACGTTGGGTTTGTTTAATAACCCAACCGTAATATGAAGAATTAACCAATTACGGTTGGGTTTTACATTAAAACCCAACCGTAAGTCGAAGAAAAATGAAGAACACCATTTTTTTCCCATAGTTACGGTTGGGTTTTGCCTTAAAACCCAACCGTAAGCCATCCCTTGGAGCATTGAGTTTTAAGGTCAAATTTGGGTTTCAAAATCAAAAAAGTGAACTTATTCAATCATTTTTACTAGATTGAAGGTAAATTGGGTCATTCAAACAAAGAAAAACTGAAAATCACACAAATTAGAGAATCCAATTTTGTGGTATCCAGTAGAATTTACGGTTGGGTTTTGGGTTAAAACCCAACCGTAACTTATTGTGTTAGTTTTTGTTACAGTTTCAACATGTATTACGGTTGGGTTCTGCCTAAAAATCCAACCATAACCCAACCGTAATATGAAGAACAAACCTTCGCCAGATTTACGGTTAGGTTTTCAACCAAACCCAACCGTAACTAACCTTTAAACCCCAATCGTAAAATTAGATAAATATATTTTAAGATTTTTTAATTTCTATCTTGAAGAGAATTGAAAGAAGAAGCTAACAAAAAAAAATGAGGTCAATCAGACATCGTATGAAGGAGTTATGATCAAAACGGTGAAATCTATTTGTATCCAGGAATATTTACGGTTGGGTTCGCCAATAAACCCAACCGTAAGTTTGGGCTCAATGAAGCCCAAAAATCTCAAATTTACGGTTGGGTTTATTGGCGAACCCAACCGTAAATATTCCTGAATACAAATAGATTTCACCGTTTTGATCATAACTCCTTCATATGATGTTCGATTGACCTCATTTTTTTTGGGTTAGCTTCGTCTTTCAATTCTATACAATATAGAAATGAAAAATATTAAAATATATTTATCTAATTTTGCGATTGGGGTTTAAAGATTAGTTACGGTTGGGTTTGGTTGAAAACCTAACTGTAAATCTTAATTGAATCTTCATATCCTACATTTGAAGTTACGTTGGGTTTGTTTAATAACCTTACCGTAATATGAAGAATTAACCAATTACGGTTGGGTTTTACCTTAAAACCCAATCGTAAGTCGAAGAAAAATGAAGAACACAATTTTTTTCCCATAGTTACGGTTGGGTTTTGCCTTAAAACCCAACCGTAAGCCATCCCTTGGAGCATTGAGTTTTAAGGTCAAATTTGGGTTTCAAAATCAAAAAAGTGAACTTATTCAATCATTTTAACTAGATTGAAGGTAAATTGGGTCATTCAAACAAGAAAAACTGAAAATCACACAAATTAGAGAATCCAATTTTGTGGTATCCAGTAGAATTTACGGTTGGGTTTTGGGTTAAAACCCAACCGTAACTTATTGTGTTAGTTTTTGTTACAATTTCAACATGTATTTACGGTTGGGTTCTGCCTAAAAATCCAACCGTAACCCAAACGTAATATGAAGAACAAACCTTCCCCAGATTTACGGTTAGGTTTTCAACTAAACCCAACCGTAACTAATCTTTAAACCCCAATCGTAAAATTATATAAGTATATTTTAAGATTTTTTAATTTCTATCTTTTAGAGAATTGAAAGACGAAGCTAACCCAAAAAAGATGAGGTCAATCGGACATCGTATGAAGGAGTTATGATCAAAACGGTGAAATCTATTTGTATCCAGGAATAGTTACGGTTGGGTTCGCCAATAAACCCAACCGTAAATTTGGGCTCAATGAAACCCAAAAATCTCAGATTTACGGTTGGGTTTATTGGCGAACCCAACCGTAACTATTCCTGGATGTAAATAGATTTCACCGTTTTGATCATAACTCCTTCATACGATGTCCGATTGACCTCATTTTTTTTGGGTTAGCTTTCAATTCTCTACAAGATAGAAATGAAAAATCTTAAAATCTATTTATCTAATTTTACGATTGAGGCCAAAACCCAACCGTAAGTCTGGAGTGAAAGTTAGAGAGTTTTACGGTTGGGTTATGGCTTAAAACCCAACCGTAATATCCTTAAATATTCATCTTCTACTCTACAATTTACGGTTGGGTATTGAAGAAAACCCAACCGTAATATTCAAGAACATGATATATTACGGTTGGGTTTTACACACGAACCCAACCGTAATACTCAAGAACATGATATACTACGGTTGGGTTTTACACACGAATCCAACCGTAATATGAAGAACGTGTATATTACGGTTGGGTTTTACACACGAACCCAACCGTAACATCAACTGTGTCCAATTTTTTAAATCTGAAAACACGATCAAACATGTCAATCAATCAATTAGAAGTTCTAATAATAACATGGGTTTTGTTCAATTCCTTAGATACACCATTGGTGGTTGTTGCGGTGATTGATTTTGATTTTGATCACCGATTTCTTGATTAATATCTTGATTAGGTTCAAAAGAGGAATGTTGTTGATTGCCATCACTACTACCTTCTACCGCATTACTATGGTTCTTCATCACGAATTGTTGAGTTTAATCGATGAAATTTTTTCCGAATCGACGATTAATCGAGAGGTTTTTAAGAGGTTTTTGAGATTTTGAGTTTAATGAAATGATTAGTGTTTTAATGTTGTTTAGGTTTTAATTGAGTAAAGAGTAAAACGAACATTTAATTTTGCCTCTAGGACATCCCTTAACGAAAAATTAGGTCACCTCGTTTTCACTTGGAACCCCTCCAAGATTTTGGAGCCCCTATATCAAGCTTCTTTCACAAAGTTTAAGATTTGAAGAATTTTTTTAGATAGGGTTTACAATTTGTTTCTTCTTTTTTTTTTTCCTGGTGTCACTTTGGGCGGGACAAGTCCATACTCGGTGCATTTACTCATTTGGTTGGTTGCTTAAAGGATTCCTAGGTATTATGAATGTTATAACTTGGAACTGTCTGGGGTGCGGTCATCCGGTGACTAGGAATTCCCTTGTAGTAATCGTTATTTTTCACTTTGGTGGCATTGTTTACCTCCCTAACACCAAAAATGTTGATGATAAAGTAATTCTCCTTTTAATAAAAAATATAAATTTACAAATTGGGACTCTTTCCCTCCTGTTGGTCTCCCTGGAGGACTATCCATTGGGTGGACTTCTAGTGTTCAATTAGGTGTTATTCATCATATTTTAATATGGTTAATGCTTTCGTAGTTGACACTCAGTCTA
>JAJJMC010006585.1:8775581-8907120 GCA_023531435.1 Papaver californicum | reverse complement strand
TTTAATATGGTTAATGCTTTCGTAGTTGACACTCAGTCTAACGTGGAATGCCTTTTGACCTTTTTTTTTGAAGCCTGATATAGGGGCTCCAATGTTAATAGAGGGGTTCCAATAATAAGATAAAATAGGGATATCATGAAGTAAAACTCAAAAACCCCTTATCCATAATATGTTTACAATGTCTAAACCACCCCTGATTAGTTAATCTTAATTAAACTAACTAATTAAAAAATTAAGCTAATCATGATTAATTAAACATAATCTTTAACTTAATCAAATGATTTGAATTTTTTTTTTTTTTTGAATTTATGTTTGGTGGGAAGAAAAACTAGATGAAATTTAAGAAAATTTTGTCGTTTTTTTTTAAACCCTAGATTTTGATTCAATAAACCATAGTAGCATTGAGTACACCTCTAACTTATACTCTTGATCTTTTTATGGCTCAAATTTGATGAAATCACGATTTGAAAGATTGATTTTTTGTTGTTCAGAGAAACTTATGGTTGGGTTTCATGTCGAACCCAACCGTAACCCTAAGAACACCGAAGAACACCATTTTTCCCAGATTTGCGGTTGGGTTTTCAACCAAACCCAACCGTAACTTGAAGAACAATGATGAACATCATTTTTGCCCAAATTTACGGTTAGGTTTTCAACCAAACCCAACCGTAAAAAATCTTTAAACCCCAATCGTATAATTAGATAAATAGATTTTAAGATTTTTTCATTTCTATCTTGTATAGAATTGAAAGACGAAGCTAACCCAAAAAAAATGAGGTCAATCGGACATCGTATGAAGGAATTATGATCAAAACGATGAAATGTATCCAGGAATATTTACCGTTGGGTTCGCCAATAAACCCAACCGTAAATTTGGGCTCAATGAAGCCCAAAATCTCAAATTTACGGTTGGGTGTATTGCCGAACCCAACCGTAAATATTCTTGGATACATTTCATCGTTTTGATCATAACTCCTTCATACGATGTCCGATTGACTTCATTTTTTTTGTGTTAGCTTCGTCTTTCAATTCTCTAAAAGATAGAAATTAAAAAAATAAATAAAATCTATTTACTTAATTATACGATTGGGGTTTAAAGATTTGTTATGGTTGGGTTTGTTTAATAACCCAACCGTAATATGAAGAATTAACCAATTACGGTTGGGTTTTATCTTAAAACCCAACCGTAAGTCGAAGAAAAATGAAGAACACCATTTTTTTCCCATAGTTACGGTTGGGTTTTGCCTTAAAACCCAACCGTAAGCCATCCCTTGGAGCATTGAGTTTTAAGGACAAATTTGGGTTTCAAAATCAAAAAAGTGAACTTATTCAATCATTTTAACTAGATTGAAGGTAAATTGGGTGAAAATCACACAAATTAGAGAATCCAATTTTGTGGTATCCAGTAGAATTTACGGTTGGGTTTTGGGTTAAAACCCAACCGTAACTTATTCTGTTAGTTTTTTTTTACAATTTCAACATGTATTTACGGTTGGGTTCTGCCTAAAAACCCAACCGTAACTAATCTTTAAACTTCAATCTTAAAATTAGATAAATAGATTTTAAGATTTTTTCATTTCTATCTTGTAGAGAATTGAAAGACAAAGCTAACCCAAAAAAATGAGGTCAATCGGACATCGTATGAAGGAGTTATGATCAAAACGGTGAAATCTATTTGTATCCAGGAATAGTTACGGTTGGGTTCGCGAATAAACCCAACCGTAAATTTGGGCTCAATGAAGCCCAAAAATCTCAAATTTACGGTTGGGTTTATTGGCGAACCCAACGGTAAATATTTGTGGACACATTTCATCGTTTTGATCATAACTCCTTCATACGATGTCTGATTGACCTCATTTTTTTTGTGTTAGCTTCGTCTTTCAATTCTCTACAAGATAGAAATGAAAAAAATCTTTAAATCTATTTATCTAATTATACGATTGGGGTTTAAAGATTTGTTACGGTTGGGTTTGGTTGAAAACCTAACCGTAAATTTGGGCAAAAATGATGTTCATCATTGTTCTTCAAGTTTCGGTTGGGTTTGGTTGAAAACCCAACCGTAAATCCGGGAAAAAATGGTGTTCTTCGGTGTTCTTAGGGTTACGGTTGGGTTCGACATGAAACCCAACCGTAAGTTTCTCTGAACAACAAAAAATCAATCTTTCAAATCGTGATTTCATCAAATTTGAGCAATAAAAACATCAAGAGTATAAGTTAGAGGTATACTCAATGCTACTATGGTTTATTGAATCAAAATCTAGGGTTTAAAAAAAATAAAATAATTCTACTATGATTAAAATGGAGAAGGAGAAGATATGGAGGAGATGGAAAGATTTTAATTAAAGGACAAATTTGTCTTTTTTTTATTAGGTAAAGGATAAAATGGACATTAACTTTATCCCTAAGATATCCCTTATCGTAAAATTGGGTCACCTCGCCTCCACTTGGAGCCCCTCTATTGATGTTGGAGCTCCTATATCAGGGTTTTTTTTTTTTATGGTAGTTCTTATAGATGTACGACCCTAGGAAAGTGGTAGGTTCTAGCGTGTCCAATCTTCTGATCCTTAATGGAGATCTTAATTTGTCCTACATCAATCTGCAAAACTTGGGGGAGATGATCCTCAATCCTCAGAAGTTATTTTATAACAACTATTATTGAGGATTGTGGGCTTATCAACATGGATTTTGTCGGGAATAACACGGTTACTTAGTCAAATCACCGTTTAAATGGAGGTTTAATTGAAGAGCATATGGATAGGGCTCTTACTAATTTAACATGGAATATTTCTTTCCAAGAGTTTACACTTTCTCACATGGATCACATAGGCTCGGATCACAACCCTCTTCTTCTTTGTTTGTATAAACGCTTTGCTACTGGTTCAAAACCTTTCAAATTTTCTAGGAATTTCTTTGAAAATAAGTCCTGCTTGGATGTCATCAAATCGGTGTGGGAGAATTTAGTCTTGGGTTCCCTGGATTTCGGGGTTGTTCTAAACTTAAAATATTGAAGAAAGAGCTAAGGGAATGGAAAAAGGTTGTTTTTGGAAATGTCGAGTCTCAGATTAAAAAGATCATATTACAATTAGAGATTATACAAGAAAAGTGTCAAATCTTCTATGGGCTATAAGGAATTGGAAGTGTTTCTTCTTGATCTTACCAAGTAGCACAACATCGTTGAGGAATTCATGAGGAAAAAATCGAGATATATCATCATAAAACTTGGAGATAGGAACACGAGATTCTTCTCATGAACACGTAACCAATTTACTAAAATCCCATTTTGAACTCATTTCCCAATCCTCTAACCCTACCCTACTGGTCATGTTTTTAAGACTACTCAAGTGGCAATCCTCAAGTTGATACCTTTGCGGGTATCTTATGATCCAAATAAGTGGCAATCCTCAAGTTGATACCTTTGCGGGTATCTTATGATCCAAATTCTTCTTTGGGGTGGTCATCCCTGGAAGTGGAGATAAAGGAAACGATCTTGATAAATATATTTTTGTGTCTGATTTATCTCAATTCTTTATATTAATAATGTTTAATGGTGTATTAATTTTGATATATTATTATGATTGTAGGTATTTTTGGAAGAATAAATAATCGTGTAAAAATCGGTTAAAAAGTGTTAAAAGCACCCCCATGAAAATTGATAAAGGCACACATGCTTTTGATAAAGGCATCCACTTTTCAAATTCAAACTTAAAAATGGCGGGAAAATATATTCTCTTAAATTACAAATCTGCGAAGATTTCAACGAGATATTTTTGTGGACATTTATTTGCTTTTAATACAAAGATAATACTCTTGCCTTCTAAATGAATTTATATGCAGTTTAAATACGTAAGCTCAACTAAATCTCGTGAGTATTTTTCTCTCGAAGGAAACAGATGAAAAAGAGAAAGAAATATTATCCCGATCTTTCTGTGTAATGTGGAGATAATATCTCCTTATATATTTGGCAATAAGAATATCACCTCGAGTTGTTCAAGGAAACATAAAATAAAGTTTGGAAGTAAAATCAGGTTCGAGAAGAAAAACATCAACGAGAATCCCTGCCAAGATTTGTTTCAATTAAAAAAGGATATATTTTGGAGATTGGAGGAGGTTGAGAGGTTGTACTATAAATACAAGTCTAATAGAAGAGACCAGGGGGCTGGCAGAGGATGAAGAAATCATTGCCAAATGGTTGAAGAAACTGTTGTTAGAGATAGAACTGTTGTTCAAAACCGTGATCTATACTCTTGTATTCAACGGTTTTAGCAACAGTTTCTTAAATAGTACCTACAAAAAATTTGAAGTTTAATACACAAGTGAAATGTGCTTTATTCAACAACACCTAAGAGCAGTCATTGTTTCCAATTCTTTTAGCAACAAAGAACAGTGTCTGCAACGCTTATAAAAGTTGCAGTTGCCCTGTTTTTTTTCTTCTTCTCAAGCACTTTTGAGCTATGCATCCATCTTTTAAAAGTGTTTTAAGCGTGATGAGCTAAACCCCATCACTGGGACAATGGAGGAAGTCATATTTCATGATTGTGGTAACTATAATTAAATCTTTTATGACTTTTTGCATTAATTTAAATTGATTGATTATTTTTCTTAATTGGTTGTCATTTAATTTGATGAATTATGCTTAGCTTAAGTATTTTGATGGTCTATACTTAGGATTTACAGTCAATGTTTTAAAAATCTACATTTGACAATGAATCAAAGTCAATACTTTTATCATATGAGCTATACATTGTCTAGAATTAATGTATGAATTACATGAATATGGAAAATGGTGGAATCCTGAGTCCCAATATCTCTTACTCTTGCTACCATCTTTTGTATATAATTGCTAGATTAAAATTAGAATTAGGTGTAAAATCCATTCTTCACAAGTCTGAGTGAACGATCTTTGTACCACCTTCTACAATCACATCAGATCTCTCAAATGCATCCTTCAAACTCTCCTGGTCCGGATGACTTTCCGACGGGTTTTTCTACAAAAGTTCGGTCATTGTTGGTTTGGATATTTTCCTTCTTATCAAATGTTTTTTTGAAACCAAATTTCTCAAAAGAAAGTTAAATCTTCATTTCTCTTATTTCTAAAAAGGGCCACTTTAATGAACCTGGAGATTTCCGTCCAAGTGGATTGTGCAATACCATCGACAAAATCGTTTCTAAAATCCTTGCTAGTAGAATTAAACCTTTTCTCGATAAGTGCATTTCTCCCTTACCAAGCTAGTTTTGTTCCAGGTAGGCAGATCATGGATAGTATGGTCATTGCAAACGAGATTTTCCACTATATGAGAAAAAAACAACAACGAAATCCAGGGTATTAAAATCGAAATGATAAATGCTTTTAATAGAATTGAGTGGAACTTTGTTATTAAAATTCTATTGAAAATGAAATTTTCTTAGAGCTGGTGATCAACAATAGAGACCACCAAGACCAATGGAAATGGTTCAAAATATTTTCTAATAATGTAAAAAAAAAACTTATAATAAGATATTTCAAAAAAATACAAAGAAGTGCATGAAATTGCTTCATCGATATTCAGTTTACTACTAAAACCTCATAAAAATCAAAATAACAATAGTGACCACATATGTCCTTCTTAATGCTTAGCTAGGTGAAGTGTTCTCACCTTCGAGAGAAATCAGGCAGGAGATCCCTTCACGTTGTATGTTTTCATCATCTGCATGGTCTCGCTATCTTGATTGCTTTTAAAAGCCGAATTCTCTAAGAATACTACTGGAATGAGTTTGCCCGGGATTCCATACTTTCTTCAGCGAGTAAAGCGAAGAACAAAGATGCATAAGTCCATGTTACTTGTGATTAACAACGTACAAGTAGTCCGAAGGGAGAAGGCAGTACACAAAGATGCATATCAGGGATGATATGTAATTGTTGCATTGTACCCTTAGACGTGAAATGATCTAGAGAAAATTGGTTGCATACGTGACAACAAAGCTTTGACCATTGATGCATAGTTTTAAGTGGGATTGAAGCATAGTCGATGATGTGACAACAAAGCTTAAGTTCGTAGGATCAATGATAAGGCCGTAGATATGAGTGATGATGCGCTGGTACAAGGCAAAATGTTCACAATGACTTTTATAGTGTCTACAATTTGTTGAAATTATAAAGTTATACTTTTATGAAGTGTACACAATCATGGGTTCAGTAAAATGCGAACTAAATTTGCATTCAAAGAGGACATGAATCAAATGGATGTGGGAGGTTTTTCAGTCCTTTTCAAGTGGGACAACCAATAAAGCTAGTCAGAAAATATAGCGATATAAGGCAATACAATACAAGACATGTCCGATAATTCGAGTATTCCCAACTCAGTGAAATAAGTAAAGACATGAAATAGGTCATGGAATTGCTCATGTATTGGTCTAAGGCATATCCAAGGACTGGAAAGTGAAAGTGAAAGTGAAATGCGCAACCAGACGAGCCATAATAATTAGTTATTCAATCATGTAAATATATGACATATTGTGTCATTGCTTTACTTAATTTTTTTGCATTATATTTGGTTTATTTATTATAATTAAAGTAGAAGTAACAATAAGTTGTTGATATCCTTGTTTATTTTTGATATCCCCTCGCTCCATAATATCATTTGAGGATTTCAATATATTAGATTAAAATAAAAAATTGGTGGTGTACTCGGTAGTTTTATATTTTTATTATCCGATCTCCAACCAGACGATTGATGTTACCCAGGTTGATAAGTTCTTAATTTATATATTATTAGGGTCAAATTCACACTTGTGTTATTTATATTTCTTTCATTTTAGTTTGTATAATTTTTATTTTTTATTCTATTTCTTTTATTTAGATGAATTATCCAAAATCAACGGAAATGTTATAAAAAGGAACAAATAATTCGAGAAGTTAAGATCAATCAAAAACTCTCCAGATTCAGGAATTCTTACATCCATCTTGTATAGAATGAAAATACGAGTTCAATGCAAAAAAAATGAAGTCATTCCGACGTCGGGCGTCCAAGTTATGAGCAAAACAGTCGGGACAAAAATTAGATGCATAGTTTCAGAATCGGCTAGACGAGATGCCGATTCTGGGCATGTTTCTACTCTAGAAAAAAAAAACCATGATTTCAGGTCTTTAATAATTGGCAATTCGTGGGGATCCAACCAGCCGATGTAAACACCTTCCGGGACATAAATTTTGTTTTTGGGCTCTAACAATCGACAGAAGCGAGGGGATCAAGTTGCCGATTCTAGTATGACAAGACACTTTTTGGACGCGTTTTTGACTTCTAAATGAAGAAAACATGGCCCCATTAGTGCTCTAACACCTATATTTCATGAAGACTATGTAAGAAGATTCTAAAAACATTAAGAAGATACATTTTATACCAGTTTACAAGCTTGAGAGGAGAATCAACCATCCAAGGAGAGAAAGCTAGGGTTTTAAAACGGTTCCATTTTCATAATGATTTCTCTTTGATTTTCTCATATGTATATCATAGGTTTTACTAAATCCATGAATATCTAAACACATACTTGATTGAGGGTGAATTTTAAGTTCTAAACATGGCTTGAGTAATTATATGAATCTATTTTGAGTTATTTCACGTGATTATCATTTGTCGTTAGTAATATGAATGTATGCTTGATGATAGATCGTTTAAATGACCAACTGAATTGATTTTATGATTAATATAAAGCTAATAAAAAATTGGGAGATCCGTAATTTTCTCAATCCTTTAAACAAGTTGAAAACGTGAGAACTTACTAAGGGATTCTGTGGAGCAATCGTGTGTAAAAACAATACTAGAAAGTGAGACGAGCGTACTAAGTTTAACTACTATGATCAAACCTAAATTCATAAACCCTGAAGCGTTTCACTCAGTTACACCTTGAGAGCGTACTTCTTGGTGGCTCAAACGGATAGAATACGATGACTAAGCATACTTATTGTCCGGTAAGATTACAAATTTCGGGGATAACTAAGCGAACCTTTTATCCTACGGTTGGTGATATTTTTTGATGAATAAATAATAGATGAGTATTACTTACAACTTAAACTTGTAATTGATTTCTCATTTACTTTGATTCAAAACTTAAAGCAACCCCCCCCCCCCCTCCAAAAAAAAAATAAAATAAAGAAAACATAAAAATATATATAACAACTGAAAACTTCTTGCTCTTCGTGGAAACGATCCTTACTTATACTATATTAGTAGTTAATTAACTGAAAACTAAGTGAAGTAACTTGTATGCTCACGACATACATTAAAGGTTTCCAAGATACTGAATTGACTTGTGAAAACAATATTATCCGAGAAAAATAATAAATTATAATAATATATAATATCACCCAATAAAAATAATTAACTGTAAAGACGTTATTACCTTAGAACAAAAATTAACCATAAAAACAGTTTTACCCATTACTATGCACTTTAGTTCTAACCTTGATAAAGGTATTGACTAAGTGAATAATCAAGACAAAAATAAGATATCAAAACCAATTCTCCAGGTTCTTGATAACTAATCATTCAAAGATCCCCACCTGGTCTCTAGATAGTGGTTCTTATCATACTCAAGCAGAAATGCCGCGAGTTTTACAACAATAGAGAACATGCAATTTTATCCTTGGAGTGCTTAGAGTTATATGTCTTCTGAAGAGGATGTTATATTACCCGTTGCAAGTTGTTATTTCTTACGAGTTCTCTATTAATAGTGGAAAGATCCTAATGGATCGCTAACATCATGTAAATGGTAACACACTTGATATCTAAGTAACTTTGAGGTTTGCTTAATATTTAAGCACTTGATTATAAAGCTAAGTTGTTACTTAACACAAAATCTAGCTTGATTATGAGGCTATTGACCAGTGTCGTACCCGTCAAAATTACTTATGTTCATCTATCCAAAATGCTTTTTAGGCGAAAATTCATTCTCACAAAGAGGCAGGTGTCTGTTAACTCTATTTGAAAACTTATGTAACTGGGGGATTTAAGTTTATTGTAAAAAAAAAATAAACTAAACTAATAACATAAAACGATTTGAGTTGTAAACAGTTGGATAAGAATACTGGTTAGAGGTTTCATCTTTCGTTATCAAACATGTCATCAGTCAAATCAGACTCAATATTCACTATCAAAAGCCGTCAAACCCTAAGGCGTCTCATTGTGGGCTCACTCATGTTTAATTTTTATTATCATCAAGAATGTAAGATCCACTACTTCAGTTATCTCATTAGATAACCTGGCGCAAGAGCCACTCAAGTTTGACATACTGAAAACTTTAATTTATTTGAATTAGGCTAATCTAAATAATCTGGCGCAAGAGACACACGAATTTAACTTAGGTTATGCTTCTACACATAGTCACATGGAAATATCTCTTCATTAAAAACTATGTTGTGCTTCTTGTAACAATGATCCTTCGATAATCCCGTACCTCAAACCCTAGTCTAATTGTAGATATGAAGGCATGCTTATTTAATTCATGAATGAAACAACCAAATAGTCAATCGTACACAACGGCCAATTAAATGAATACTTTAATTGATAAACATGTTCTAGGTTTCAAACTACATCTCTAACCAATAAGAAAGAATTAGTTCATCATGTATTTCTCAAAATCCATTAAAAACATACAAAAAAAAGCAAGTAAGCAAACCCTAGAATTAAGTAGATGAATTCCAATTTCTAAGCCCTAGCTCATAGTCTCCTTGTGTTGTAAAACATTGTTTCTTAGAGTCTAGGAAGTCTTCTTATACAACTCCAACATTTCTATACCGGATATCCATGGTATTGAGTAGTCTACGAATAAAAGGCACCATTAACGCAGAATTGAGAATTGGTCTTGTTTAGAGAATATAAGCTCGTGTAGTCCAAGTGTTGGATGAATTTTGTAATCTTCCCCTTAATGCAGTGATAAGAAATCAGTTGTGTTAGTCTTGTATATTCTTTGTGTCCCTTTTACCTTGATTTTGGGAGTATGAAGTATGGTTGAACCTCTAATGCAGTATGGGATGAACTGAGAGCAATAGAGAAGAACGCAAGTCTTCCGCTGTCATTCTGAAGTGATTTTTGTTGTACACACTTGTAGAGGCAAGTATCCTAGGTTGAAATTTTTGGTGTAAACTAGTTAAGAATCATTTTGCCGGTTGATGTGTATCTTATCACTCCAACATTATTTATTATTTTCTCACTACTTAAGATTTATAATGAAGCAAGGGTAAGAAAGGATCGTTCCCACATAGAAGTCTGGTTGTTATTTGGTTTCGAAATCTTATGTAAAAAGGGGGGATTTTCAGATTTAATAAAAGTAAATTAATCTAATTATGAAAGCTAAGAAATTTTAAAAAAGAATCAATAAGTGAAAATATTGGTCAAAGTTTCGTTTTCATTCACAAACATGTTCTTGTACTAATAATTAGAATTGATATTTTATCTCGTTTTATCAAAAGGCCTAGAATACCTTGATCGCAAGAATATCCCTTAAATTTCCTTAAATCATCAACACACATTAAAAGATGTGAATATGAATTCTACCAAGTGAACAACCTAACGTGTAAAAAACACTAATCAAGTTTAATTCCCGAGGAGCATTAAGATTCATGAAATTAGGCTAATAAATGCAATTGAACGTGGAAAACACACTAATTCAATTTAACAAAGGTCATGATTCACATATGATTACAAGGATATATCACTACAAGCTATAACCATATTTATGTTACTTGTATTCAAGGAGTATTGATAAGCGCATAATTTATACATATTTACCGCTTAATTTATATTTACTAGTGCTTGAGTTTGTACTAATAATATATTTTTGTTGTTTTATTAGGTGGTAAGCGTAAAACCTAAAATTATGAATAAACACAGTTAAATGGGCATGACATGAGCTCTTATAGTGGTGCACTTGTCTAGTATGGTCTCGGACCTGCGTTGTCAATGGTGAAGTGCCAACAAAGAGCAATGAATGATACACGCTGACACAAAGGCTGGAAGGTGAGTGGTGGTCAGGCGCCAACTTAATGGAGTTGGGTATTGACATTGGCTCGGTTGGAATGAGAAGTGAGTGGGGTCTGGTGGTGAGAAGATGATCGAAGTAGAGAGTTGGTTGTGTACCTGCATTGAGAAGAGACAAGTGATGAAAGAAGGGGTGGCGTCTGCTTTTGGTGTAGATAGAGAAAGAAGGTTGGATAGGTGGGTCCAGCCAACACGTGAAAGAGAAAGTGGAGACAAGGACAACGACTGATGAAGAGAAATGTGTGCGGATGTGATTGGAAAAGAATGAAGAAGTAGAGGCGGAGGGTCTGCTAGGTCACAACTACTGAAAAGAAAACAGTAGAGGCATAGAAAAGGACGTTGGATGATTGATGTGAGAGAAGTGGAAGAATGGAACATGATAGGGTGCAGTTATAAGAGAAATTAGAGAGCCTAAATGGTGACTAGGTGTAGCTAGGTGATTGAAAGGGATAGGTAGTGAGAAAGTACCACACCCACGTGTTGGCTAAGTTGGAGTATGATTCTGTTTTGAAAAGAGAAAAGAAGAAGTGGTGTTGTACGTGAGATAGGAAGAGAGAAGAGGTTATAGGTAAATAGACCTAGGGTTGGAAGGATAGGGAGAGAAGGTGTGAGAGAAAATAGGGTACAACACGTGATTGATGTTTGAAAGTATAAAAGAGAGAGAGAGAGGGGAATTTTTCCGGGGAGATTTCTCTTTTAGGTTTATTTGCTGGGAGGCTGTGGTGGCGGACATGGAAAGAAGGGGGAGAGAACGTGAGACGCAGGAGAAAAAAAAAGAAGGCTGCGTCAGTAGGTGTACAAGAAGAGAGGTTAGTAGGTGGTTGAAAAGTACTGATAGGGAGAGAGAACAGGGAGTGTATTGTACGTCTGGGTTTGGAGGTGTGAAAGAGACAACAAAGAAGCAGAGCTAGGCGTCGAGTAGAGAAGAGTGATTTCTTCTGATACGTTCTTCTGGGTTGGAAGCTGTACAGGAGAAGAAAGGGCATCACACGCTTTTGGGGTTTAATTCTTTCTCTCTATTCCTGTTAATTATTTTTATGGATTTTAAGAAATCCAACTCCATGTCTTGCTAATTAATTTGTAGCTAGGGTTTAATGTTGAAACCACTTAAAGTTTTAGATCAATTAAATTGAATTATTTGATACTGACTATTTTGATTTGAATAGATTAATTCCATGATTTTATGTATTGATTTAAATCTAAATTAGTTGTTGCTTCACCGGTTCTGTACAATACAATAATCTATGCGCAGAATTAATAGGAAAGCAAATATGTTTGTCTACTTATTTGATATTTCATGCTTGGGTTAAATTCTTAGATGGGGTATACTTAGAAGAGCCAGATATTATTTGTGAACCTATAATTAGTTTCATATTATTTCCTCGCTAACGCAATTAGATGATGTATGCATGAGACTTAGGGCTTTTGATGCACCATGCTTAGGGCGTCCCAGTGACATTTGCGACTCTAATACATATAATAGGTGATATCGATAGAACGAAAATTAGATGAATATTCAGGAGTTATGTTTCACTTCAGTAATTAAATATAAATAGTGGTGGATACTGAAAACCTTGGTTACTATTTCTCCCATTTAATTTAGTTTATTAGTTTATTTTGTTTTATTATTTTATTCGTAAATCTAAAATCCCAAAATATTGTTTCTGATTAGTTTATTGAGATATTAATTCCCCACTCCCTGTGGGTTCGACCCGTACTTGTTGTTGTCTGCATTGTAAACACTGTGCGATTGCGGTTATTGTATATAGGGTAATCTAAAATCCTATCAAGTATCACTTTTACGTATAATAAATTCTAAATTAGCTTTAGATATGAATGTGAGTTCAATCATTTGCAACTTAACTAAACAAACAATCAATCAATTGGATATTTATAGTGAACGATAATATGAAACAAAACTAATTTATTAATTAAAGAATCATGTATTATGAAATCCAACTAATCCCGAACCAATAGAAGAAAATTATCTACTCATAAAAATTGGAGTTCACAAATTGAATAGAAGAAATAAATTGCAAACCTTAGTTGTCGAGAAAATTTCCCCGCACGAACCTACAAAAAGAAGTAGAAGAGAACTAGGTGAAAACCTAGATATCTCTCCCTCTTGTTGAAGTTACTCTTATATAGCTTTCTTCCTTTGTAGAAACCTTCTTAGAATAGAACTCTTTTCTTGTATAACTCAAATACCCTAGGTCTTTGATCTCAATTTTCCAAATACAGGTTACGTCCAAACCCCTTGGCAAGCTTGTCAAATCCTAGTTGAAACAGATCCAAACTCACGGCCCAAATCATGCTTTTAGAGTAAGCCCACAACTTTTAGTACCCAAAATCAGAATTTATTCACGGTCATTCACTCAAGCAATTTAGCGAGCACCTTGAGTGCATTTCTGCTAGTGTTCTATGCATGAATTGTTGGTGAATTGAAACACCAATTTCCCTTCCCTGCAAGTTGTGAATCATCCATACATTCAATGATTAACACACTCAATCAATCAATACCACACAACCCATTTCGACAGAAATCCATCACGGCAGAAGACTTTTCTTCTAGGTTGCAGTTTCTTCCGGCCAACAGCTTCAATCTCGAACATCCATTCACTCAAAACCCATCTCTCCGACAGCCTCAACACCCTTCCGTCTAAACGTTGATTACCACCATCAGTCCCTACCTTATCTCACAGCCACACTTCCCTGTAATCTGTCTCAAGTATCAACAACGAAAATTCATCAATCATCTTCTTCTCTTGACCTTCTATTTTATCGACCTGAGTTCTTCTTTGTCTTTCCGGCCATAACAGCTTCCTAACTCGATCTTCAATACCAAAGCCACCAGTGACCATCCTAACTCGATCTTCAATACCACAGCCACCAGTGACAATCTCTTCTGTTCTTGCGACTGAAACCCATCTCAGAATTGAACCTTACTCAAATCCAACAGAACCCATTGTTCATCAATTAACAGTAGAAACATCATGTCCTTATTCAATCAAAACCATCTTCACTGTCTTTCCTCTTCTTCTCTGTTGGTTCACTGGCAGCGACAACTTGTTTGTTTCTCTTATTCACTCTATTGAACCACAGATTCACAACATTCAAGTTGTACCTACATCTCACAGACCCATCATTCATCTTGTTTGGGCAGAAAATTGAATCAACCCAAAACAACCAAAATTAAAGAAAAGAAATTGAACACAAATCATTTAACGTGGTTCAGCCCTTAATGGCCTACGTCCAGGTACTGAATTTGAAGGTTTTATTGATTAAGAATTGAAGTTACAGATCCAAGATGCTCCATTAGAGCTCTGGATTTACAGTCAGATCAAGTTCCCCTCCCGCCGAAGCCGAATCCTTTCTCTGTTCTTCCCCCTTTTCTTTTAAGCCAAAGTCAGAAAACTTCAAGTGATGTGGCGCCCTCAACCGTGTCCATTTGTTCTTCTTTCACTCTCAAATGTTGAAAAGTATTCATCCCAAGTCCATCGGGATTGACCGGATCGGGACAGCATGTTCGGGACAAGATGGATCGGGACAGGACAAATCAGGCACCAGTTGGAACGGGAATTGCTGACGGCACTGGAAGAAATGATGACGTCACTTCGGGACAGGATAGCATCGGGATAAGCTGGAACGGTCGGGATGATGATGCCGCTTCGGGACGTGATGACGTCGCTTCGGGATCGGGATGTGATGACGTCACTTCGGGATCGGGACGTGAATGATGACGTCGCTTCGGGAAATGACATCAAGTGGAATTTTTTTTTTTTTGATGACGTCGCTTCGGGCCAAATTAGGCTTCGGACTTGATGACGTCACTTCGGGAAAATGATGACATCACTTCGGGCGAACATCATTTTGTCCCCAACAACTTGCCCCCTTTTTCTTGAGAGCTGTTCGAAGAAAAAGTCTTAAGAAAATTACCACTCGTCTCGTCTGAATCATAATGTGGTTTTTGATGTTGTTTATGCATTTCCATGTTATGTTGCATTTTTGTCCATGCAAAACAAAATTTTGTATATATATACATAAAGATCGTTAGTTTTTCACCACAAGGTTCCTTTGAACCCTGGGTTGATATTTTTTTTTTGCAACGAATCACCTCCTTCCATGGAGTTATGACATTCGAGATCCCACACATACGAAACAAACCCGAGCCAGGGGTAAGATACAGGGTTGGTCCCGAACGTACTCTTTTTGTATCAAGACTCTTACTTAGGTCTGTGACCCAATAGTCTTATCAAGTCTCCTAGCCACGGAGCTCGGTAGGAACACACGCTTAATTTATCTCGGGCATGGAGTAAATTAATGTGTCCCATAAATTTGCTCTAGCCACTGAGCTCAGTAGGAACACACGCCTAATTTATCTCGGGCATGGAGTAAATTATGTGTGGTCCATCATTTTATTAAGACTCTTACATGAGTCCCCTATTTGGGGATGGACCCATTAGCCTTATTTCAAGACTCTTACATGGGTTCCCTCGTTGGGGAAGTACCCACTAGTCTTTCCTTGTCTCCTGAACGGAGAAATATCGGTAAGAAATATACCTGAAATGTAGATGAGAAGTATACTTGAAAGTCATCCAGATATTTCTCATTTCTTATTTAAGACATATCCCATATTCTTCTATATACATGAGAAGCATATATAGAAAGAAAATATGAAATATATTTTAAATAGGACATGAGAAATATCCAGATGAAATATCATTTTATTCCGAAGTAATCGTTGTTTGAGAGATCAGAAGTATACGAATGTAGAAGTATTCGCCTTCCGGAAATATTTGATGATAGGTTGAAAGAGATACCCATTTTTGAATGATAATTCCTGTAGGAGCGTTTAGATTGCCGCAAGAAGTATAAGAGGTATCACCTTTCAGAAATTCAGAATAAATTGAAGTATTTACTGAATATTCTTCGTGAAGTATGAGCCATTTGAAGTATCATTTCTTGAAGGCTCATTTAAGGTATTAATTGCTGCCTTATTTTAAGAAGTACAAGGCATATAACATAAAGTAGCGAAATATATTATTTCTATTTAGCATTAATAAATTATTAAAATGAAATACCTAATTGGCGCGCAGTATTTAACTCATTTCACGGCTAAAAAATTGATATCTTTATATCATTGCCCCCCAGTGCATCATTATTGCATAGCTGCCGCATCTCTGAAGTATCCTTAATAGGTATCTTCACACTTCATAAAAATGTCTTAAACATTTCATAATATTAAATGGGTATAAGCTAAAAATGATTTTCATGCTTTTAATTAAATAACACTGTTAAATCTAATCAAACAAATTAAAGAATTTGTGCAAATTAAGAATACATCATATTAAATCAATAGGTTTCTATCATAGATGATTGTGTGGTTAATTTTCATGGTGCACGATATCAAATGCGATTCAGATACTATTGAAATCATTTGATCAATTCATATTGTATGACAGTTTGTAATAATCGATGGATGCCAATTAAGAAATTTTCATCATATAACTCATTATATAGTTATTCTATTTATGAATTAAATTAACCCATGTTTCTTAAATAATTAAGGTATGTCATGATTGAATGATTTAATGATGACAATTAAAAATTATTTTTAAATTTAAAATTGCTACTTGAAATACACAATTAATATTATGAACTTTATAATCGAAAATTAAAAAAGTTAATGTATATTTATCTTTTAAAAATGTTTGTGGACCGGTATACGTCTTTTCTTATCTATTGAAGCTGTGATAATAATTATCTAGCTGTAACAATTTAATTTAATTTATTATAATAAAAAATATTATTATTATTATTATTATTATATATATATTATTATTATTATTTTCTTTTATTTTATTTTATTATTATTATTATTATTATTATTATTTTAAGTAAGTTAATAAAGAAAATTTTATCTATTAATAATGAATGCTGCAAACAAAATTATAAGCAAAGAGATTTGAATTAAGCTAGCTGGTCTGGCTCAATTGAGTTGAATCAAACTCAGTGAGTCGACTCACTGGGAAGAAAATTCGACAGAGTCTTATCTGTTTTCTGGGTATTCCAGACTAGTTCAGACTATTTCAATCAGTTCTGCCTTGCAATTCAAGCATTCATTCTATGACAAGAACATATCAAGTTCATGCCACAATTTAGCCATTCCTTGGCAGGAAGAAACATCACACATAGCGTAAAGAGATCAAATTTTACTCAACTTTCAATGTTAATCTAGAGCACCAACAAGAAGGCAGGCTTTAAAAATTCAAAACATGCTTCATGTTATCTTCAAGTTAACTTAAACATCATTCAATCTTGAAACAACCCAATTACGTGAAATGAAACAACTAGTGTAGAAAAACAACTAGGTATCATGATGTGATTCTAATAATTGAAAACTTTTAATAATTGATACATAATTGATACTTAGCTCGTTGAGAAATCGAATTGCAGGTGCATTGAAAAAGCTCTTTGCTTATTGCAACTGCTGCTGAAGATACATTTCATATTTTCTTTTTACAATCCATTGCGCCAACTCGAAACTGATGACCACCTAAGTTCAGTGGTAGATGACTCAGTCGCATCCCACAAATAAACAGTGTATCGAAGACCTATTGCAAGCACATTTCTACTACCCCAGTCAAGCAACCTCAAGTGGTAATCATCGATAATTTGTGGAGCATCTGAAACCCTTTCAGCTGTTTGAGGAATCGATCTTCGCGGCTTTGTTATCATTGTCCGTTGAACTGTCGAAGCTTCAGGGAATAGCGACTCAACAGGTTTTACAGGATTGTTCTTGAAACAATACCACTGGCAAACTTAGATGTACCAGTTAATTGATGGTTTACATGAAGTAGCCAATGAACCATGGCTGGAACGACAACAGACATTGGTGCTGAACTGGTTGCAGCTGAACTTGGAGTCGAGAAGTTGGAGTCGTTCAGTCATATTCTCAAACACCCCAAATCCATCTTGCTTATTGGGTTCTGCTCAAAATTATTTGAACTAGAATCTGTACTCTTTGCCTGAAACATCTTTGAGCTTGACTAACATTAGAAGAATAAGAAGCAACTTCATCATATATTGAGAACTCATTTCCTCATTGAAATTACAGGAAAAACTAGATGCAATCATTTGATTAGAGCTATACCAATCATTTAGGAACTAATGGAAGCTCCAGGAAATAGAACAATCAACTGGATGCATTCATTCAAGTCACTTCATACTTTTGGAGAACTTCCTGCAATTAAGGAGACTCAAAACTAAATGAAGAGATCAATGGCTATGAGACAGATTTAAAAATCTATAAAAGTTGATGGATTAAATTCACAAGATGATTTAAGTTTCCTGTTTATAAGCTATAACATGTTTAACAACTTTTATATTCAGCCTTTCTGGTATTATGCCTCATGTAGAATGACTTAACCACATTCAAAAATGGATTAAAATTGCACATTAGGTCTTTGAGATCGAGACGATTGAAACCAGATACAAGCATTATCAAGCCAATAAGAAACTAAGCAAGACCTAGTACTCAAGCTTGATTTCATTGTGTGCATAAGATAATAAGATTATTATTTGTTATCAAAGATCATGGATGAGCAGAAATCAATTCCTAAAAACTGTACAGAAATCTGGATAAGACTTAAAGAATCAGGCTGGGTTATATTTTGCTTTTAGCAAAATGGGTGCTAAGGCTGTTATAACAATCTCTAACATACAAGCAATTTCAGATCATACATTATACAAAAAAAAGGACAGGTATGCTAAGCTGTGGCATATATGAATTTGATTCTAAATTATCCGTTGACATGCAAGTGGTATGCATATTGGAATAAGAAAATAAATCCTTTGAGATTAGTGATACTTAGCTTGCATTTCTCATAGTTGTTGCCATGGGTTCTGCTTTGTGAAGCCTGCGCGTTTTATTTTGCTCCATTCAGAATCATACACCAGGGAAAAAGCTCTGTTGGGTTAGATGCCCAGGAAGATCATGCTTATCCTTTGCAGGAGCAGCAAATGTCCAGCTCCGACTTGTTGTGGTTTCTGCTTCTGGGGGTCTTCTTACATGGATGGACCTTCTCTGCAGGGACCAATCCCAGGTTAATGACGATGAAGAATATCTAGCAAGAGTTAATTAGATGCCAGGGAATTCCCTTGCAGTTCAAGTTTTGAATATAAGGCAAACTCGGCTAAAAATCCTCAAGTTTGATATCCAAACAGGTCAAAGACAGATTCTTCTTGTTGAAGAACAGAACGCATGGATAAATCTACATGACTGCTTCACGCCTCTGTACAAGGGAGTAAACAGATATTCTGGTGGGTGATGCACAAGAGAATTCCAAAATTCAGCGAAGCTCAATCAAGTTTCGAAGCACCACAATCCACAACACTAGTGATGCTCCGCAAGCTTCATACCTTCAGCATTAATCCAATCCTCAGAGCAAGTTCCCTGAAGCACTGTTGAACGTTTCGTTGAGTTTTTGCGCTACACTCGAGAAATAAGCATCCCATTTCTTGTGCAAAGGCAAAGACCTCTTCTTCTAATGGTTCTGTTGCCACTGCTGTTGTTATGTATCCCATTTCTTGTTGTTCTGTTGTTATGTATCCCATTGAGAAATCAGATGAAAAGATGGCTTAACAGGATGTTCGTCTCCTCCAACACCATCTTCATTTGCTGGCATATCTTTCGAATGAGAGTAAACTCTAACACTGTGAGGACTATCCTTGTTTGATTCAGTTGTCAGAACCTCAATAACTCAGCCACTTTCGGTTAAGAAATTACTCAAATGCTTTGTGTGCATTGCGTTGTTGATTCCTCCATGGAAATGTTGGTGATTGTAACATCATTCTAGCTTTTCCCTGTAATTATACACTTATTCATGATAAACCCATTCATATAAATCATTCATTTAAACATCAAAATTGTAGCAGTCGATGTGTAAGAAATGCTAAATCAAACTGATGAGAAAAATTCTCAAGTCAGATTGAGATTTTAATGCTTAAAGTTTTAAAAATCAATCAGATGGGTTTGTAATACATGATTTAGTTGTTGTAAATACGTAAGCCAAACTCATTTTGTGACAAGATTTCAAAAGAGAAAAAATTTTCTTATAAAGAACAGAACTCATTTTTTCTGTGAATTTTCTCAAAACTTGGTTTCAAAACTTCAATTCCGGGCATTAAAAACGAGACAAAAAAGCAAAAAGAAGATTTTGTGATGACCAGAAACAATTCAACTAATAATCAGTTAAAGAAATTCAATTGAATTTTCGTTTCTTGTTGTTGTTGTTGTTGAAATTTGAAGTGATGAAGTTGAATCTGATAGAAGGGTTTTTCAGAAGAAAACTCCAAGTCGGCGTCAGTAAAACTGCCCCCAATCTTTTGGTTCCTTCATCTGTAAAATTAAAAGGTGGCAAAGGAAGATGAACCCTTCCAAAGTATCGTCCACATCTCCTCAATTTTCCAATTCAACTGAAATAGTTAGAGCAACAGCAGGACTAGGAAACCCATGAACCGAATCCCCCAGTTTTTGATTTCTTCTCCAATTAATCGTTTCTTCCGTTAATCAACATCAGGAAGGATAAATCCTTTCCTCAATCCCATGTTTCTAGCGCCAAATTGTTTGGGAAGAAAATCGAATCAACCCAAAACAACCAAAATCAAAGAAGAGAAATTGAACACAAATCATTTAACGTGGTTCAGCCCTTAATGGCCTACGTCCACGGGTACTGAATTTGAAGGTTTTATTGATTAAGAATTGAAGTTAACGATCCAAGATGCTCCATTAGAGCTCTGGATTTACAGTCAGATCAAGTTCCCCTCCCGCCGAAGCCGAATCCTTTCTCTGTTCTTCCCCCTTTTCTTTTAAGCCAAAGTCAGAAAACTTCAAGTGATGTGGCTCCCTCAACCGTGTCCATCTTTCACTCTCAAATGTTGACACGTATTCATCCCAAGTCCATCGGGATTGACCGGATCGGGACAGCATGTTTGGGACAAGATGGATCGGGACAGGACAGATTGGGCACCAGTTGGAACGGGAATTGCTGACGTCACTGCGAGAAATGATGACGTCACTTCGGGACAAGATAGCATCGGGACAAGCTAGAACGTTCGGGATGATGATGTCGCTTCGAGACGTAATGACGTCGCTTCGGGATCGGGACGTGATGACGTTGCTTCGGGATCGGGATGTGATGACGTCACTTCGGGATCGGGACGTGAATGATGACGTCGCTTCGGGAAATGATGATGTCGCTTCGGGCCAAATTAGGCTTCGGACTTGATGACGTCACTTCGGGAAAATGATGACATCACTTCGGGCGAACATCATTTTGTCCCCAACACATCTCACCAAAATTCGAGACCCACCTTCACAGATTCGAAAGCCTTGCAGCATCAATCCTTTTTTCTTTCTCGAGCTGGACATTCTTCCCTAATTTCTAGCCGGTGTGAGTGAAGCAAACTGGTCAACTTAGATTTAGGTCATTAAATTGGATAGGATTCAGGCACCCCATTCTTGTCCGCCCCTACTTTGGATGCATACACCCCACCTGGGTGTACTAAGACATGTAGCCTCAATTACATTTCAAGATAGTAGCCCCTTATCGATAGCTAGGATCCGCATAATATTTGCCTTTTAAAATGACCATTCTACCCTTTTGCTTTTAATTCAATGATCTTTTCTTCTTTTATGCATCTAGCTTCAAAATACCTGTAAAACATAAAACAAACGTAATATAAATAAAATACAAGAAAAATAAGTAAGAAAAATATAAGAAAATAATACTCAAATAATATGTTTTAGATATTTATGACCGATCAACATCCGAGAAAAATACAACGTCACTTTCAGGGTGTGACAATAGCCAGTGTAGACAAGTGATGTTCATTACTAAATAAGTGTAAACGGCTTTAGAAAATTCGTGTGTCTAACAGACTAATCTGATCGCTTGAAGCTTGTTAACCACCACTAATTGTTTTTGTAGTGGCTTCAAAAATGTGGTTTTGAACTAATATTTTGGACTTATCTAGCTCATAGTTATAATGAAGTGTTTTTTTATATATTTATTGATTGATAAGATATTTTGTAGTATTATATTAAAAAAAAAATTAGTTGTAACAAAAATTATACAAAGAAAGTTATTTTGCATTTTTTTGTAGCACACATGCGGTCGTTTGGGGTCGGGATCTTGGGCATGGGCTTAGGTTTAGGGTATGAATTAAATCGAGATCTATTTATTTATTTTTTTGTTGGAAATGAAAAAACAGTCTGATGGATCAAAAACTAAATAAATAACAGTGTCACTTCGAACCACTAGGTGTAGTCCATGGATTAGTCCAAATGTGGACCAACGTCTTTGAGCCACTGGATTAGTAGGGCATGGGCCAATTAAAGCACAAATGAGACCCTTAATTCAACTATGAACGGTTAAATATCATTGGTCTTCATTTGATACTTCCTTGATTGGTCTGTTTGAGATAACAATTAAATGAGTTTAAAAACGTTCGTAAAAAGCACTTTGACGTCCATTTTAATGACGGTGACCTTGTCCCTGAAAACTCTAACAGGTTGTTTGTTTGTATTTGATTCGATGTCTGGATCTGACGCGATATGAATTAGATGTCAGACCGTTTGTTTTGAGTCAGATCTGACTTGACCTCTGACTCATATCTAACTCTTGATTTAAATTCACTTGAATCAAATACGGAAATACTCCTGATTCATGGAACTAAACTACTGACTTACATATTTTTGAATCAGTTGAGTAGGATGTGACTTAAAAAACAAACATATTAAATTAGATAATTCTGGTCAAATCCAGATAAATCAGATAATTTTAAACAGATAAATTTGGTCTAACTTAAAAAAATAAACATCAGTGTAACTCATACGTATCTCTGTTTTTACGATATATCTTCACAGAGAGACAAAAATGCAAATCGAAATTGGGTCAGCAAACAACAAGTTTGAAAGTCGTGACACACAAAGGAAACAGTGGTTGGAAATATACCACTTAACTCTAGAGACAATGAATCTAGTGGGAAAGAAACACTCCATTCCATCAAGTGACTATGCTTAGTTATAGTTAACCTAAACAATACCTCCAAATCAATACTCTCCTCTCTCCCTAATAGTTCTACTCAAAGACAAATTCTCGCGGATCGATCCACGAAACTAGCGGACTTGTTTGTTTACTACAACAATAACAAAGCCGACAAATGTTGCAAATTTATTGTTTTACTCTCCAGATTATTTTATTAGTATTTGTATTAGTATTACTCCTTTATGTATATAAAGTCTTAAACACCCACAGCTCTACATCTATCTTATATGTATATAGATAGATCGTTCTGAAACATAACTCATCGATCTAGAGAGAAAGAAGAAGAAGAAGAGGAGGAGAAAGAAATGGCCGCGGCAGCAGCAGAAGGATTGTTTAGATGTGTATTTGAAGGATGCATATCAACATCAGATACAGATATAGAAAGAAGGCCATATCATAAAAACTGTAGTTGTGCATTACATAGATCATCATCAAAAACAACTACCAGTTCAGCAACAACTAATTGTTCTAAGACGAATAAGAAATTATCATATCCAATGAGAAGGTCTTGGAGTGAAGGTTGTTTAGCATTATCAGCAGCATCAAACAATCCTTCTTCTTCTAATAATAATAATAATAATAATAATAATAATAATAATAATAATAATTCTTCCTGTACATCACCTGTTGCTACTGCAATACCTACCGGCGGTTTAAGTTTCGGTGGTGGAAATGGAAAAGGAAAACCACCCAGATTGTTCAAGGTTGAGTCGTTAGGTTGTATGTATAAACCAGATTATAATTACTAGATCGATCGATGTAGTTACTTTTTAATATATTTAATTTCCTTATTTTGATGAATGATTTGAGTTTTATTTCAAGGAATTAATTCTAATCAAAAGAAATTTATTTTTGTTTTTTTGAATTAATCATAATTTGAGATCTGCTATTATTCGATCATTATTACCTTCAAATCTTATCTCTCTCTCGATCTCTATTCCATTTTTCTTAGGGTTAAATCTTTTGAGTCTAAAATATCTTGCATGGATCATTAATCAGAAATTAGATCAGAGAATGATTGGTTTTAAGTGACAACTGATTTTGTTTAATTAGAAATGACTCAAAAAATAGAGTAATTAACTGAAACTAAAAAGTTTGTTGAGAATGAGAGCGTTGTTTCCGTGTATCTTTTTTGTTTGAGTTGCTTCCAGCTAGTTACGTGTGCTGTACACAGGAGTCGACACCACATCTCAGGCCAGGTCATCTAACTCCAGCTTGTACGCACCATTAATTATGGCCGTTAATTTTGTTTTTTATTAATTGGCCGTTAAGTTTTTTTTTTAAATTAAATAAAGCATCTATTCTGTTATTTAAAAGGGTACCGACCTTATTGGTATGATAGTCTGCCATATTGCCAACCGACCAAATACAACATAAAGTAACTCGTTTAGAGCGTCCACAATAGCTGGATCAAATGACGGACCAAATTTATTTATAGTTTTTGGTCTGTCAAAACCATACCACAGCGGGACGGTCATATCTGATTGATGGTCCGTTTTTCACACTGTTCAGAAGTAAATTTGGGAAAAATTCTGGACCAAACCCATAATACTCGAGCGGTGGTGTAGTTAACCGCCTGACTCTAAGCGGGTGTGTAGTTAACCGCTTGATGCCAGGCGTTATTCTGTCGTAACGTTTGAAAACACGGGCGGTAACCAAACCTCCGCCTGATCAAGCGTTCACCTAAGATTACGCCTGATGGAGCAGGCGTCTAGGATCACGCTCACTAACAGGTGGTAACCAAATCACCGCCCCATTGAAGCGTAACGCTAGAAAACCGCCTATGTCTAAACGTAATGCTAAGGCACCACCCAACAGGGAGCGTGTGTCTGATGCTCCGCCTAGTTCTAGGCGCGCCCCTAGGCGTCCGCCTGGATAATTTGATTTGTTTACGTTCTGGTTTTGTTACCATTCTGATTTGTTACCGTTGATCAACGACTATAATTTGTATTCTGATACACCTATAAATGAATTTATATCTCTCATTCCCATTTCAAATCCACAGCTTTTATATTTCATAAAAGATTTATAATCTCTCGTTTTCATAATTATGGCTTACGAAAATCTTAGGCTTAATGCAGAGAATTTTACCGTAGAGGAAGATTTATCCCTATGTCGAAACATAATATTACATTATCCAAGGGGTCATGAACGTCGGATGAATGATTCAATGAGCATGGAATGGTTAGAACATATTCATGATAACTTTTGTAATAAAACCGGTAACCCCAATAGCCGGAAAAGAGCAGGCCTTTTTTGTCGATATATGGAAATAACAAGGGCAGTACTAGAATTTTCTACTTTAACCGCTAAGGTGAATGAAATGTGAATTAGGAATGAAACTGATGACGAAATTGTTGCGAGATCTCTGGAGGAATGGAGAAGATAGAAAGGTTCAGATTTCAGGTATCAACCTCATTTCGAGATCTTACAGGTGATGGAAGAATACAACCCTTTTGTGTTGATTATTCTCTGAAGATGTGAAGAACGTCGTCCAGGGCGTCATACGACCCGTTGAAGGTTTGATTATAGGTTTGCTTAAGTGTTTAAGTGTAATCTAATGATTTATTGTATTTCATTTCCTTTAATGTTACGCGATGTATGCCTTTTCGCTTCAATGAAATGATTTTACGTTCAACTGTTTTACAAAAGCAATTAACTAATCAAATGTGGGCACTTTAGCCATATATTAAAATATATTGATAATACATGAGCTAATTGGTAGACCTAAACTCACTTTCGCAGGCATCACGGCTGTACTTAGCATGTGTAGCAAGCCTTTAAACCCCTAGGTGCCCCTAGCGGCCGAGTGGTGTCTCGGGCGGGTTTACAAGATATTTACCCACAAAACCTAATCCAGAGGATTTACAATTTGTTATTCCTCACCAAAATCTGACCATAAGTGTTCGATCAAGTCATTTCGCAAACGAATATGAGTATCTTTGTTGTGTAATGCACATCGGCGTTGGTCCACTCTCATTCTGAAAGTTCAGCAGTGTTGTGTCTAGAAATATTTACCGGTGCATGGTGGCTGCTTTGATCATACTCATGCGGCCAATCTCCGGGTAAACGCTCATCCTCCACT
The DNA here is from genome assembly GCA_023531435.1 of Papaver californicum. Lineage (NCBI taxonomy): Eukaryota > Viridiplantae > Streptophyta > Magnoliopsida > Ranunculales > Papaveraceae > Papaver > Papaver californicum. The sequence continues at coordinate 8,880,913 of JAJJMC010006585.1, read as the reverse complement.
ATCATATTATGTAGAATGATTATAGTTTTCATTATATATGCTAGTACGTCAGGATTCCACATTCGTGCTGGTTGCTTGATGATTGCAAATTGATTTTGTAGTACGTCGAAGCCTCGTTCTACATCTTTTCGGCAACCCTCTTGCATTGCCGAAATTTTTTGTTTCTACTGGGAATCTGGATGTTTAATCGACATCATAATAGTTGCTATCTCTGGGTATATTCCATCACCAAGATAATACACCATATCGTACTGATGTCCGTTGACAACAAAGTTCACAGATGATGCTTTCCCGTTGATAAGCTTTTTGAAAATATAAGAACGGTTCATCATATTTATATCATTGTTAGAACCAGGCATACCAAAAAATACATGTCAAAACCATAGATCATATGACACCACTGCCTCCAGGATAATACTTCCACTACCTTTGTACGCAGTGTAAGCACCTGATTCCGCCGATGGGCATTTATCCCATTTCCAGTGCATGCAATCTACACTACCCAGCATCCCCGGAAATCCCCTTTCCTTGTTCTCATTAAGAAGCAGTTCAACATCACGCTCAGTTGGTATGTGCAAATAATCTTTCTCATACAAATGCACTATCGTCTTACAAAACCTACGAGTTGCTTCCAAAACTGTGGTTTCTCCGATTCGTAAATACTCATCTACTGCATCGGCCGCACATCCATAAGCTAACATTCGTATTGCTGCAGTAATTTTTTGCTGAGGGGTTAATCCAAGAACACCACAAACATCTTTTTTTTGAACAAAATAATTATTTACAGCTACGATATCTTCCAATATACGGTTGAATAATTCTCGCCGTATTCTAAATCTTCTATGAAATACATTAGGAGGAAACGTCGGGTTTATGCAAAAGTAATCTTTCCATAGAAGTTTTGCACCGGCATCACGTTCTCTTGGTATTATGATACGAGTATGTGGCCAGTTAATACTTGAAACAATAAATCCTGCACTTACTGCTTGGTTATTTTGGCTCAATGCAAGTAAACCTTCGTCTGATGAGTACAAACTATTGTTATCATCATCACCAGAAGAATAAGAAGAAGAAGAAGAAGAAGAAGAAGGAATAGAAGAACAAGAACCATAATAGTGATTGTTATTTTGATAGTATGCCATTTGCTTATTGATGTTTGTATTTTTGGTTTGTATACTTGGAGAATCGAGTGTTCAATTTATAGGCAAATTAAGATAAGACTTTGAGTTTTGATATGACCAAACACGGTTGGTATTTTAATGCAAAAACAAAGTTCAGGCAAGTGGGGTGAACAGACGCATCATAGAAGTGAAGTGTCGGTTGACAAGACAATACCAAATGACCAAAATAACAAAGGAAAAAAAACAACAGAGTTCAGGCAAGTGGGATGAACAGACGCATCAGAGAAATAAAATTTCGGTTGACAAGACAATACCAAATGACCAAAATGACAAAGGAAAAAAAAACAATAATAATGTAAGAAAAGTAATTTGAAAAGACAATTCAAATCTGACAAAAGAAAAAGTTTTATGTTCAACTGACAATTCAATGCTAATGAATTACTACTCTTCTGTATCTTGATTTCCGGACGCCGAGCGCGGGGGCATAAATGGAGGCAAAGATGATCTGGAATTATAGTTACTTGATTGCATTGTTGATGATGATCCCTGACCCATGGTATTGCACATCGGTGGTGGCATAGTTTGAGCATACGTGCCAAACCCAATGGGTGGTTGTTGATGACGAAAATGGGCATTTTTTTCTCTCAACATGTTGTTTTCATTTTGTAGACCCCGTATTTCTTCATCTTTGGCCATGAAAAAGTCTATCCTCTCCTTAGTTTCATTTAACGTAAAGTTACGAAACTCTTACGTAAAATCAACATATTCTTGAACTAAACCATAAACCTCGACCTATTATGAAAAAATTAAAATCAAATTCTCAACCATTACTATATACTAAAATCAAATTTACAGTGGTTTGTTGTGTACTTATGTATGACAATTGTTGTTGAGGCGGAATGGGTACATGTTCACGAGGATGTTGGATGTTGTGTTTAATACGGTCACCACCATAACTGTATGTTTCAACCTCCCAATCGACTTTGGTGGCATATTTCTACAGGTTAGTTACATGTTTCCAATACTCCATATACAGATCATACGTAACAACACGTACTAATTCACTTGCAGGGACCAGACCGTTTTCCCTCATCTCCTCAGCATCGTCGTTGTTCAAGTTGGTAATACGACTAGGCGGGTTGCTAGGAACGCCCCATGTTTCATGGTGTTGCCTCTAACACCGATCTCCGAGATACATGTTATTCTTTAAAAAAAAATTACAATCAACAAATAAACCAATCAATTAACCTAAATTCAAAGAAAATAAATAACATTCCTATGGAAATAAATTATAAACTCACAGTTCCTAGCCAAGAGAATATAACCCTTTTCTCTAAGAGCTCTATTGCTTTTCGTCCAATTTCAGTTTCCAGGACTAAGATCGCAGATTCCCACGGTTTCCAGGTCACATCGTCTACAGACAACTGATTAAGAGAAGTTCTTGAACGAACAATATCAATACTCTTCCTTCGTGTTACCTTCCACCGAGAACATCTAGGCCACATTGATTCACTTTCAGGCGTTGGGTTCTTTGGCCGACATATGCCCAGATATTTGTACCCCCAAAACTAGAATGTCAAGACAACCAATGGAATAAATAAGTGAGCAAGAAATAAAAATTTAAAAGAATTATAAATAAGACTAAGAAATTTACCTCCAATATCTGGAAGGGTCCGGCCAATGACTTTTGTCCCCTGCCAGATGCGGCGAGACCGAAATACAATTTCGAAAATGCAGCACTACCCCAGTCATAATCGTTAACTGCATTTAGATCCTCAAAAGCAGCTAACCATCCAGCATCGATATAGGTTTTTTCATTTGAAATAAGAATTGACCCAAAACATACATATAGAAGGCTCAGGCCACTCTATCAGCAAGTATGCTAGCATCGTTAGCCGCAACAAACGTTTGGGGATCAAAATATGTGCTCAAAAATGCAACCGTAATTGCATCTGAAACCCACTGGTTGAGAATATGTTCTCTTCTACAAACCTCACTATCTTTAATTTCAGGAAAAATATGCGCCCGGACATATTCAAATTGGTACTTCCCCGAGTCATACGTAATAGGACTACCAATACTAAGTCCTTTCAACATTATCCAATCAAGGGGTGTGAACCCAAGCTCACCAAATGAGAAGTGAAAAGTGTTCGTGGTATCCCCAAAACGCTCAACAATGTAGTCAGTAAGTGCATGCGATGAATCTACTACGTCCATGGTAAGTAATCGGTCCCATCCCCCCTTTTCAATAATATATTTGACCCTAGGGCTGTGTTTAACAATACCTGCATAGATCTGAATGACCGATTTAAGGGAACCACGATGTAAAAACTTGAATTTGGTGTCGGTTGAATACGTAATATTGGTGGAGGCGTGACCCTAAGTATCTTCCACAACATTATAGTTATCCAACTGATGCGTCGGAAAACCGACTTTGTTTTACCGCAAGCGCACAGTGTCGAAAGATGTAGACAATAGCAAATACGGTTCGTTCCCACGAGGAGTTTGGATTAAAATATTTTTTTAGGTTTTTTTTTATAAAGAATTAAATTAACTAATAAATTAAAATTATTTAATAAAGTTTTAAAAACAGTACGAGGAAAATGTTAAGGTTCCGGGAATCCGTTGTAAGTCAGGGTTTAATTGTGTTCGTCACATAGAGTATCAATTTTACTCATGTACAGTATCAAATCTAGCTACTAATACACGGAAGATTTTAATTAAGCACTAAAGAAAGAATTTTCAAAAAGAATTATTTGTTCTCAACCTAAAGTAGAATTTCGAAGTACTAAATATACGGGGCATAAAGAGTCAAATATTATTCATAAAACGATTTAATACGAGGTTTCAACGAGTCCTTCTACTAATCAAACAATGAACTATACGTGGCATAGAACATGAAAAATCATCGAGACGGTAAAACGTTGAGAGAGAGACAAATTAATAATATTTAGTTCATACAGTTAAAAGCCCTAGTTTCGAAACACAAATAAAAATCATCTCTACAAGTTCATCCTTTCGCTCTAACAAAGAGAATTAGCCCAACATAGCTTTCTTAAAAACCATGAAAATTAATTAAGAAAATTGCACAAACTAACCGATAATCGTCGAAGATATCGACTGTACGTCTGCGTCTCTCGAAAGTATTTGTGTCCGGGCGTTTGTGTATTCTCTTCTGTACAGTCTATTGTCCGTGTGTAGGTCTAGGCTCTATTTATAGGAACACTAGCCGCTTCTTAGAAACAAATTAGGAATCTTTTTTTTACCAATCCGTGTACAACACGGATGGATTCTTTTCTAACTTCGGCTGATAACAAGAATCCAGCCGCACACTTCTTTTCTTTTCTTCTTGTACAAGGTTTCCTATGCCTTGCCACACCTTCACTTCTTAGCTAATGAACGTATGCCTGTACACCTTCTCCTACAGACTCGAGCACAATCCAGAACCACTACAAGCTCAACTCAACTGCCATGAAAAGTTCAACCAACACAGGCTCGAGCTCACCATTGTCACGAGCAACAGCCTCACATCATCACTTGAACAGACACATAAGCATCACCCTTCTCAGGCTACACCATCGAACTACCATTGTCTACCATGAGCTACCACAGTTTGATTTCTCCTCATCACAGGCTCCACCGTCAGCAACCATTCACTGCTGCCATTGTTCACGTCAACAGCCAGCAGCCTTTTCTTATTACTGTGAATCTCTCTTGCTGCCAAACTCCATCAATCATCGTAGCATAACCATCATCAACACTCCCAGCCACCACTTCCTTCATCACAGCTCCATCATTGAACTTGAGCTCATCATATTAACTGCCATAAACCAACCTCACAGACCTCATAATCCTGCTGGCTTCTTTCTCAACTTGAACCTCATTCCTTGGTCATCACCGAGCACTTGCTCTTCGTTTCCACCCTTGGCTGTCATCACCATTCACTGATGGAATTAAAACTCATTACTTCCATGAACATCATCGCACTCCTTCACAGACTTCATCAATCACAAGCTCATCGCCATGACCAAACAACAACACCACGAATTCAACTTCATTAATCACCTAACTCAACTACCACCATTAATGGAAGTAACTCCATCTCATCAATCAATGGCAGCGTCCACTCCACAGCTAAAGTCCCTTGCTGTCAACCATAAAAATCAGCCGTGAAGAATGCAGGAAAAACAGGTCCCTGTTCTCACGTGAAGAAGAAGATGAAGGAGGTGATAGCCCCGAGAAGAAGTAAAGGTGCCATTAGTAATATTTAAACTTTGGCAGCCCTTATCCAATGGTCAGGTGTCATTATAAATACTCTAAAATTTGGCTAACGCTTAGCGGACTGGCTGGTGCCAATAGTAGTTCCCTTGAAATGAATATTTTGCCTTTTGTTCTTGTTTTGCTTATAACTTTCTCATACGAAGTCGGAATGACTTCGTTCTTTCGCCGTTGGATTCGTAATCAAATTCTCTACAAGATGGAGGGTACAAATCCTGGAATAGAATGAGTCCCTATGGGTCTTTGGCAATTCTTCTTTTGTAATGCTCCATTTCGCTTGTTTCAGAGATGTAACCTAATAAAACACATAAACTAGAAAAGTAATAATAAAACATGGTAATTCACACAAAATCTAGCAATTAAGAATAAGGAAATGATACTTAGAATGTATAAATTATGCACTTATCACCAACCCGGGAACCTCGACCCTTGTTTCAGTAATAGGGTCTTCATCTGAATCCTCAACAATTTTAGCCTTCTTGTCCCTCTTTCTTCGACCAACGAATCTCGACATCACACTGCTCGATATCTGGGAAAACAGTACATACAACTTTGAAAATCAAGAGTAATCCTCACAATGCACAAATTTAAAAATCTACATTAATCAATAAATCAAGGAAAAACATAATAATTTCATAATTACAAAAGTAACTATCTAATTAGATAAAAATATGTACCAACATACAAAAATCAAACATTTTTGAACAAAATTCATGATTCACAAAATACTCCACCATTAATCAAAGCCTCAATTGTACCAAAAATCATCAAAATTCCCCAATTATATAATTCCATACACATAGGTTTTAAAAATAAACATTCCTAAATTCCCAAATTTGAAAGACAATCTAGTCAATTCATCATAAAATTAACCACAACCCAAATCAAATTAACCAACTACTTAATCAATTCTATCTTCAATCAACAAATTATCATCAATTTTTACACCCAATTTACAACATCCATAAACCCTAAAAATTATCCCAATTCCAAAATTACAATTTCTAAAACCTAATATCTCTATTTCATAATCACATGTTTAATCATTCAACATATATAAACCAATTTAATTAACAAAACATAATAATAAAACATAAACTAAAATTAATTTACAAAACAAATTTAATTTACAAAAATTAAAAGAAATTGCCTTGATTGCTATAATACCGCTTGGGTGTTTGAAATAAGATTGAGCGGAGCCTTGATTGTGGGGAAAAACGTAGGCGGATCTTTGGGGGGTCGTCAGTGAAGAAGAGGGTTCACAGGAGAGGGAAGAGGGTTGGTTCACATGAGAAAATTAGGGTTCAGGAGAATTCGTAATGCTGCAGCTGGAGAAGAAGGGAGGGTTTGATGGGGCGGGACGCTAGGACACCGCCCGTATTTTTTATCTCGCACGCTTCTCTCCCACATTACACAATCGATCAGGCGTAATGCCAGGGCACCGCTCCATCAAGCGTTTGTCTAGTAAAGCGCCCGTCTCTTGGGCGTGATCTAGGAGTCCGTCTATCATCAGGCGTAATCTTTGTTACCGCCCCACTTCAAGCGTTCGACCAGATGTCCGTCTCACGCAAGCGTTACGCTAGAAACCACCCGTCTCAATAAGCGTATACCCAGACGCCCGCCCAACAACACGTGTTATACTGGAGTACCGCCCGATCATTTTTAGCTTTTGGGCCGTTGTTTTTGGGCCGGACCAAAGAATAAAATTTTTACTTTTTACTCTTTGATAATGGTCTTACCACTGTGGATATCCTTGGTGCACTAATTTGGAGTGATGTTATTTGACCGATTGTGTTCAATAACTTCAGTTACACTACTAAATTGTATCTAATTTTTACCGACCGGAGATTGAATTTGTTTATATAATCAAACGAGACAGCTTCAGAGGGGAATACTTTGTTTTTGTCAGTAAGAAGAGTAGTGCAAGGTAATTTCGTTGAAAGTACAAAAGTAACAAACGATGTCTGGGAGGATCACGTGTAGTTTTTCGCAACGCTTCAACACACGCGGAGCGAACTCTCCCTTCAAGGTAGCTGTTGGCTGTTGCTATTTACTGATCATGAAGACAATAGTAAATCACGTGTTCCAACCTTAACTTAATTATTTCTCCTGTCACATGGCAATGGCTGGGAATTCCTGTATGTGTATCTGAAATTGTCATAATATAGCATTTTAGTACTTAGAAAAGAGCAAGACAAAAAATGTAAGTCCCAAAAGATGCCCAAAGGTTATCATTTACTGGAATAACCCCGCCAAACAAGTGATTGAGGATTTCTGGATCAAGTTTTATCCTGGTTGTCTTTTCTTATATGATCAACCACGGATCTTTATAAATGATTGCTTCATTGGAGAAACTGTTAGAATCTTGCAACAATGAACAGCAGCGTTAGATATATCAGAATAATATATAAAAAATTGAATTGAAAACAACTCTACCACGGACAACTACGAGGGCAGAATCACAGGTTCAACAAGTTGTCCTTAACACATTAGTTCGCGGGTATACTCGAGAAGAGCAATGCTAAACCCCAACGTGTGAAGATGTGTTCAGGATAAGACTGTCTGATATAGCTTGTATTAGCACAATACAAACTACCCACTCTTGAACTTAGCAACAGGGAATGAAGGGAAATAAACACTCAAAAGCGCAAAACAAAACGAGAAGATGGTGAAAATAAGACAGGAAGTAACCTCTTTTGGGATGGATTTGAACCCTGAAAACATTTTGTATTTATAGGAGAAAAGAAACCTTTAGGGTTTCGGATTTCTTGTAATCAAGTTTTCCGAAGATAAAAATAAAAAGAAACCTTTAGGGTCTCAGATTTCTTGTAAAAAATATTTTCGGCATAAATAATAGATCATGGTTGATGTCTTTCACATACGCAGTCCCAATACATAAGTTAGCCTATGTATTATTTGCCCACCCCATTCCATCCATGTTTTACATACTATCCATATGAGAATAGTTATATAGTGGACATCCTTCTCTAGATTACCCAATGTGGGACTAAACTAAAGAGTTTCATTCACTCAAAAGAAACGAGGAGCATCCATAGAACCCCTTAGGTCCTAAGATCAAATCACACCAAGACCAAAAACATTTAGTTTAAAACTTATTTTCCCCAACAGAAACCATTCCAATTCTGGTGCTGCTTGCGCGTTGAAAGGTATCGGTTATCTAACCGAGAGGTCTACAATTATTCGGTAGTATCTATGAATTCGAGAGGATTCTTGCTGCTAATGGTTTCCCAATCTAGGTTTCTCAATGCTGCCCATTGCTTGGGGGTTGCTGCTAAAGCATAAAGAATGACTACAATTGCCAATTCTTGCTTACAAGATCTTGATTGTTTATCAGATAATGAACCTACTTTTCCTGGCCAAGTTGAAGAGAAGGCGATGAGGAAGATATTAATGGGACTAGGGATGTCAATCTTTATCCGAAATCCGACATCCGAATCCGATAATCCGGGATCCTATAGGATATTATCCGTTATAACGGATATCGGATATCGGATACGGATATTCCTATCGGATATTAAGGGTTAACGAAACGGAACCGGATAAGTTATAATCCTATAGGATATTATCCGTATCCGATAACCTATTACTAAAAGTTTTCTATTCTACCCGGACCCGGCTACCCCTCTTTCAGTCTTTCTCTTTGGCTCTTTGCCTCTTTCGTTCTCGTTCACACTTCACTCCACAGACAGTCAGACACAGTTGAGTTCTACTTCTCGTCCACACCTGAGACACGTTCTCGTCCCCCTCTCAGTGAAAAACACTTCATCAACGGCACCTTCATCACCACCAGTCCACCACCATCTTCTTCCTCTATCGACACAACAAGTATATAACAAAAATGAAACTAGGGTTTTATGAGAATCAAAATTTTTTGGGTTTTTTTAACTTAGATTACCATTCTTCCCAGAATCCCAGTTAATACATCATTTGTCATCTTTGGGTCCTATATGATTTACAGTTTTCGTTGTGATCTACTCTCTGTTGTAATCCCTAACAATCACGGTTATCGTATCTGATTCAATTGGATAAGTAATACTACCCCATTGAGTCATCCATTTTTCTCCAATCATTGAAGAAGTTTTGAAAAGTTCCAGTTCTGAATTGTCAATTTTGAAAAGTTCTAGTTCTGAAGTTTCTCCAATCTTGGAATTGTCAATTTACTTTTCTCTGTATATCAATTGGGAATATTTATCTATCATGTTAGAAGCTGAAATTATTACAGTTGTAGATTTCCTTTTCTCTGAATCTATTGGGTATATTCTCTTTCTAATCACAGTATTATTATCATTTTAATTAATCTTATTTTCTAGGTTCAAATAATTTAATTCATAAAGTTAGTTCTGCTTGATTCGGATTTTGTGTTATAATTTGTATGTTTGATAAATTTGATATATGCTTCGTTCGAACATGATATTGTTAGGTATATAGTAGACTAAATTCTCATACAACAGTTTGTTTGTTTCTTTGATATGGATTATAGTACATTTGATTGAAGATATTGTTGAATGAGACAACAGTTTGATTGCTGACTTTATGCGATGGTCCTGTAGTATGAATCAGTAGACAACAGTTTGGGGTTGAATCAGTATACAACAGTTTTTCTCCATCAGTTAATAGACTTTTGTGTCTGCGATGGAGTTCAAATTTGAGTTAGCATTTCTAGATATTTGGGAGTTTGTTGGTCTATTATACTTATTTGGATGTCCATACACTTGTGATTAGGTAGTGCAGATGAAGTCGAATTACATGTATGATTTAGTTGTACTGTGATGTCTTAACTTTTTGAAGATTGTAGCACATTTGGGGTTCTCTTAACTTCTAGTTTTAATGATTGGTATCCTGAAATTTGGCAGTATTAAATGATTAGATCATGTTAATAGGCAGGTTTATCAGTAAACCTTATTAAGTTATACACAGCAGCTCCAGCAATGGCTCCAACTATAGGCCCCACTACATAAACCCAAAGTCCTTTGAAGTTCCGCATGGCAACTGCAGGTCCGATACTCTATGCTGGGTTCATTGATGCCCCAGTAACAGGTCTACAGCAGCAAAATGTCATATGATTCCATTATTGGCAGATGCTTTGAGAATCTTAAACTGTTATTGATGAATGAACATCAATAGCGATTCCAGCCAATTCACCAACTGTTATTGAGAATCTTAAACTGTCATTGATGCCCCAGTAACAGGTCTTCAGCAGTATGGTCGATCCAATAGCGATTCCAGCCAATTCACCAATCTTTGTGTTTTGATGTTTTCTTTTGTTGCAAGAACAATAGAACATGTAATTTATAAATTGTGATCATTTGTGTGTGTTTTGTATGTGTTTTAATTGAATTGTGAACTGAAAATGCTTAAATGAACTGAAAAATCTGAAGTGAAAAAATAGATTTATAAGATGTTTTTCGGCTATCGGATATTATCGGATATCCGATAACCTTAACGAAACGGAACCGGATATGAAGGTTCAATATCCGTCGGATATTATCGGATATCCGATATCCGATAACGGCTGAGCCAATATCCGATCCGTTAACATCCGTTGACAGCCCTAAATGGGACGTAGTGGACTTGGAAACTCTAGTTTTGCCAAGATCTGGATAGTGGGTCAAAATTGCACAAGTCGCACTGTTATGTTGACATAACGCCTACAGTTGAAGCTGCACTTCAGAAGGGATTTGAAGCTCTGAGGCAAGGAAGGCTTCATATCTGAAGATGATCCCAAATAGCAGCCGATGATAAATTGTAATGAAGCTGGCAGTTGATAGTGATGATGAGATACATTTAATACACGCCGTTCAACAGGAAACTATCGACTAAAATTTACCAAGCTTAAATCTCTGGTACATCCCAATTGATTATGTTTAGGTTGTAAAAGTAGACCAAAGTCGATTTAGAAAGACTCTTGGCCTCTCTTATCATTGGCTAATATTCTCTGAACGAGACAACTGAAGGTGCTATCAAGCTCTTGATCTTGATTAGTAGAGAAGCCAGGTCTCAAATTTGTAAAATGGGAATAGCTGGTGACCTGGGAGCATATGCTGACATTCCAACTTTTAATCGGTTTCTTGGAAATACTTCTAGAGATTTGCATAGTCGTAGTATCCTTCCTAAATTCCATTCAGCGTCAAAGACAATTACCTTACCCAAGAGATATTTTATAGCACTCGAGAGTAAAACTTGTTGAAAGTTTAAGTTCTTTCGGCAATCAAAAAGGGTGATAAAAAGAAAAGTAAACTAAGAAGGAAGTTCCATCAAAAAAGAAAAAACAATTAAGAATGAAGTAATAAAGATTTCAGAGACTTTAGTAAGTTGCTAAAGCAAGAATAAATAAAACATAGAGATGACCAGCCAGGGGAAAATGCAGGTGCTTTTTTGTTCCATTATATAGGAATGAAGGAATTTTTTCCTCGTCGAAGCGTCCATAAGTGTGTTTATTTAATTCTGTTATTCTTACCACCATTACCGACCACCGACCACTCGCAGGGGCTGAATAGAAAATGACTACACATTAGTCTTTCCATGTTACAAATAACAGTAATCAGACTTGAACCAAAATGAATTTACTGACAGAATCGAGTGAAACCAGTATAGATTGCCGGCTTGATGCACAAAGGGCGTCTTTTTTCTACATGGACAATTTAATTCATCTGATCATTCATACTCCAGAAAGGTTCAAATGCAGACAGATGAAATAGCTTCTGTATGGCAAGCACCCATCTTCGAACCACTATGATGAACTAATACATGGTGCAAAATGTGAGAAACTAACTGTGAATCATCTTAACCTATATCACTTTCCACCAACACCACTGTCTATATAATGCAGAGGTTGGAGTTACTTGTAAGCTATTATGTTTCCCCGTCAAGACAAACTAACCCAAGGGCTGAAAAGCATACACTCTTTCAAGGCCGAAGAGACTATAAAGAGCCTAATTTTTTAAGTTTGTGCTCCACAAGCTCAATGCATGGGTATAAGTTGCTCATAACAGGAAGCAAGGAACAATTTATCTCAACTTCTAACTGACTGGAACCCTCTTTGCTTTCTTCCACCATTCCTGATACTAGGGTTCGAAGAGGTAGAAGCCACTCTGAGTAAACTTTCCGCAAGCTACTTTCCGACAGCACCTCAATATAGCTTGTTTCTTCTGAAAACCAATAACATGTAAAATCAGCAATCATTCAAAAGGATGAAAATTTTGGGTTTCAATTTGAAAACCTTGGTGAGTCAACTGGTTGATTCCAATTCAGTTATTAAACTAAATGAAGAATAAACTTTGAAGATTGTTTAGGTTCTGGCTCTGTTACTCATATAGGTGTTACAGGATTAAGAATAAATGTTTCTGGCTTAAGTTGATTCTTGGCTAATTCCAAGAATGTTAAGAAAGTAATATTATATAACGGAAGGGAAATCTCAAACTGTTCCTAAGCCACTTTACTTGTGCACGATTTAATTTTAGTTCCATCGAGTATTAAAAGAACCCAAAAACTGCAGTTCAAGCGAATCGGGTAAAAATACTAGCTATTTTTCCAACCAGTTACAGGCATGTGGAACATAAACCGAATTCTTTCTCTAGTTTCTATACCTAGTAACACCATAACAAACTACTAATCTAACGTGACCATGTTGGTAGATAATCAATCTCCTGTGTGACAATGTGGACATTTACTCTTGCAGTATATAAATTAGAGACACATGTAAGCACAGGATACTGGCATGTTACCCTGCAGTGTATTTGTAAAATAAGAGCATGACTGTTCAAAATCAATAGGAGAGGTTGAACAATTAGGCACTAACATTTTTAAAAGAACACGACATCTCATTTACCTTTTGATGCAATCATCAGAAGAAATCTGTACACAGTGAGAGCAGCTGAAACCTGCAGATATTGTGAATTTCAGATATTACATACAAATGCAAATCTAAATCCATTTATGCAATTCTCTACTAGGACTAGCAAACTGATAGTAAAGAACACGAGTGGTACGGAAACAATAATAGCCAACTATAACCTAAACATAAGCGCACTTGACTTATCATTTTACTTTCTGTGTCAAAATTCTGGTCGGATAAGAACACTGCAATGACGTCTTAAAATAAAAAAAATGACGCCTAATGTAAAACAAGATCATTCGCGTCATTTTTGAGCTTTACCCTCTATTATGCTAGATGAGATTGAGATAAACACCCATTATTACTGCCACACAGCTTCCTTTACACATACAACTCCAATCGATTGAAAACATGCCCAAATATAAAATAAAATAAAGAAAATAAAGAAAATAAAGAAAACAAAGATGAAGAAGATGAGGATATACCGCATTGTTCTGCTCAGGAAGGGATGGAGGCCTTCCCTTTGGAGTTCTTAAGACCAACTCCAACAATTCAAGGACAATAAAGCTCCAAAAAGGCAATTTAAGTGGAGCAGTGTTTTTTGCTTCTCTCACTAATTGATAATCTTCATATACCATCTCTTTAACAAGACCCATAAGGAGTCCAATCTGCATAAATTAAATCCAGTCAAAAATGCAACTGGAATGCTGCCATAACATAAATGTGCCAGAGAAAAAAAAGGCTTACCATGGAAAGGTTGTTGGTGTTGAGTATGATCAGAGCCTTAATGATGTCAAACCTTTGATAACTGGGAATATCAGCAAGTACCTTGTCACGTTATTGTATAGCAAACAAATTAAAATCCATGACGTAGAAAATAGACAACAGATGGGACACATGGAGAAAAACTTTGCTTAAATAACAGAGACTTTGCAAGTCCTTAAACAGTAATCATCATCAGGTCATAATACATATTACTTACACAGTGGCTTGTTAGGGTGACATTTAACTTTGAGAAGGTTACTTTCTCTGAAGCCAGCTTTGGAGAAATTGAAGAACAATCAGCTTCTGGGTTACCGGGGACACTGGACCTGCTTATTCAGTGAATGATCACAAGAGTCCTCTCCAATCAATCAATCAATCGTGTACATAATAGTTGTTACACATGCATAAAAAAGCTTGAAAGTGCAACTACGAGTAGCAACCTAGGCAAAGAGAGACCATGGAATGCACACTGCCATATTCCTTTAGTAAAGTGACAAAAGAAGTATTACAATTTAAAATCAAGTCAGAGCCTATCCAGTAATTGACCCTCTCACAGAGTGACTTGGTAGGTGTCTCTCTACTAGAGAAGCTGAAGTCGTTGGAGATGTGCTCACCACCTGAGGTCGAAACTTGCCTACAACTGATTTCTAATAATCATTAAGCAGTCCGCCATTACCAAACAAAAACATTTAAACAAAAAGTAGAGCTACCTCTATCAGAAACAAAATATAATGTATCGATGGAACAACAATATAAGAACAAAAACAAAACAGATAAGCAGCTAGATTGTCGCTTGGGGTGGCTTTGACGTCCATAAAAACCATATAATTAAAGATTATAAAAGAGACTGAGAATAAAGGTGCATCAGATTTTCTTTTCGAAACTAAAGTATTATAATTTGTATCAATACGAAACACCATAAAAGCAAGATAAGAAAGTCTGTCCTCTCTAGCTTCAAGAAAGATGGAAAAGAGTCAAAAGACAAAATGAGCATCAGATAGGCGGCTGAAAACTTCAAGGCTTGACCAGTAGATAACACAATAGTGAAAAAACTTATCTCACTAAACTTGCATCATACTATTAAACAATAACACAGAACAGATCCAAACAGCAGTGGTTATAGATGACAAAACATAATCAGTAAAATTCACAAAACTCACCATTTTAAAAGCAGAAAATGCTTTATTCCGTACCAGTGCTCCTGAGGTAAATATGATGACTCTCTGGATAGCCTGAAAGGGTTCGACTGTTAGAGAAATCATTTGGACACTCAATAGGACACAGAAAGATTTTTCTGCTCGAGGTGTACTCATGAAGTTTTTCAGTTGCAATGATGTTTGGAACAAAAGTTTTCACAGAGAGAAATCTCGACGACTATCTTTTCAAGTGGTTCAACGTGATGCATATGGCAATTTTGTTCTAAGAATTCATTTGCCACAATAATTTCTCAATCATTAGGGTGAAATACAAACACAAGAAGGCGAGAGAAAGAACAAGAATGACGGAACCAGTACCTGTAGAGCAGCCAAAAGACTGGGAGTGTAGGAAGAACATTCTTCCTCTTTGTCGTCACATATTTCAGAGGCTTTTCCATTGAAAAAACTCAATAAAAACTCGATAGCATGGTTCTTTACCTCCCATGACTGATCAGTGGACGAGATCAGATATTTCAACATGCCTACAGCTTGCCACCTCTTGGTTCTGCTACTCTGAAGCTTATGGTTGATAACAGACAGATCCTCTTCCGCAGCGGTCCTAACCTCATCAGATATATGGGCCCAAATGACTGTAAATAAGTAAATATGAAAAGAAAACACAAGAGAATAAAGAAAGGATCAAGACGCTTTGAAGGAGAAAACTGCAGCAGAAATAATGAGGCAATTACAGAAGAAAAGTAAATGCACTGTGAAAAACCTGAAATAAATGCTCCTTGCTTGAAGAGGGGGAAAGATTTCATATAATCATCATCATCCTCTACAAAGATTTTTATGAAGTCAAAAAGGAATATATATCAGTGGTATATAGATAGATTATGCACTATATAACAGAGATGCTGGTTAGATTAATACTACCTCCACAGACGAGGCTGGTAACATTTTCGAGAACAGATCCAGTTATAAGACCAATATATGGTAAACCACAGAAAGGAAGGAAATGTGACAGTTGTACAACCAATGAAATGCAGTTTAAATCTACACCAGCCAGAATATGTAACACAGCCTGCACATTATGAACGAAAGCAGATCTCAGATCACTCAGAGGTAAAAAACGGTGAACAATCAAAGGTACAGATTAAGAAAACTCTTGACAACATTTGGCATAGTATAATACAAACCATCATCTCCAGGACAAACAAGCCAAGCAGAGACTTGAGCTTTTCATTTTCTTTGGCCTCCTACAACATTAATAAGAACATCGACAGATAGTATGTTAGCAGGATATCCTATTGTCATACATAACCAATAGCCCCAGAAGACCAGTATCAACAATTAAAATTTGAAAAGAGAATTCGGCAAGTGTCACAAACAATCTTTTGGGAAACTTTCTTGTATTGAGGTGGCAATGGTTAAGACTCTGGCAAACAACTCGTCAAAATGACGATCTTCTTCATTATAAGACTCCGCAGCCACAGATTTTAGAACATTGAGGACCATGGGCAGTGCCACTTTTATTTGCTCAAATCTGCGCCTTTCAATGCGAAGAAATACTGAGGGGAAAACAAGAAGTAGATATAAAAGTTACTAAACAGTGTTCAAGCTTTTGACAGCAAAGTAGTATTTTATGATTCTATCAAACATTAGAATTTTACTGTGTAGATGAAAGACAGCCAACACAGCATCTAGTTGAAAATATGGCAATTTCCTTTTAAGTACCCACCAAGTTCCACATGAAACATGAATGGGAAGTCTTAGTGTTTCCATTGAGGCTGATTTACATAGTTCCTTGCTTAAATTTTTCAAAATCGAATTTCTCTCGGATGGCATTTCAACTTTCAAGTCATCACCTTAACCAAGAACTTAATAACATTCAAGTAAATCAAACTAACACCATTTGTTCATATCTTGGGTACCAACATGCATGTTAATGACTGAGTATTAGTGCTTACCAGTATCTATTTAACCAGATATTATTCTCCCCAAGATCTTTTAAGCAAATCTTAGAAAGATTGTTTTTGAAGACCGCAGTAACCAGCAGTAACTTGCAGGATATTAAAAATCAAAAACAAACAGAAAAAGAAAAAGAAAAACCTTTTGTCCTAAAATAGCATTTAATAAAATATATGTACAAAAACTAAACTGTTGAACAAATGCGTATTACTGAGTCACACTCTCATTGGTCCATTTGCCAAGCCTTTGAGTCGGCGGAATATATAATGTGAAACCCCAAACATATGAAAACACATGGATACAAGTGCAGAGAGAAAATAAAGCAATTGGAGATACTCAATTGAACTGAAGCAGAAGAAAAGTGTTTTGGAATATGAAACAGAAAAGCACTAACTTACTATGAAGTTTAAAACAACCATGTCCGCCGTCTATTCTAAAGCTCTAGATTAAAGATGAGAAGTAAATTAGACAAGGGAAAAAGAAAAGGTGAAACATAATAATCTGCCAGGTTGCTTTTGCGTTCTAAATCTTTGTGTGTGTGGATGCATGATTCAAGGCGTAAACTAAACCGTGTGTTTTTCAATTTTGTCAAGGATACCTCTTGCGAGCCCACTCAAAAGAGGAGTGAAATAAACAGGTTCCTGGAACACTTTACAATGGGAGTCTAGTGCCTGGTTCAATTAGAATGCAATATCATCAGAGAACAAAGACGACAGGATGCAAGAAAAAGAAGACTAACATGAGTGAAGCAATAAAGCTAAGAAGGGCAAGCTTTAGATACATCACTGGTGCACAAAACAAAATATTTAATTCATATATCTTATAGCGCTTCGGAGTTAGATCAAAAATATATACAACAGCAGACTTGCTTTTAATATGAATGATAAGGAGAGATTTTGAGAGCACACCCTAAAGAGAAATAAATAAGAAAGTTTCTGGAAGATCTCACTAGGGTCCAATTAGAATGCCACGGGATCATTATACAGTAGAGGGAGGATAGTGTATATAAATGACTAATACAAAAATACAATCAGCAGCTAATAAAACAAGAAATTTTTAGTGGGTTTATCCAAGAAAAATTGGGTTTAAGTTCATAATACATCATTGGTGCACAAGGATTTACAATCTCCAAGACTCCAAGTAGAATATCATCAGATGTTAGAGACTATATCCAAAGCTTGAAAAGTGGAAAACAAAGGAGATAAATAACAAAGCATCTAGTCATCTAGATAAAGGTCATAGGTCAATGAATCAGTGAGGCCGTGCAAACAATAACAACCATCATGTAGATAAGTAAAATTGTTAACTACACACTTTTAGAGAAATTATGAGAGCCGAATTATCCTAGGATCCACAAATGCATTTTGGGAACAGAGCAGGGAACAGGAAAAGAACTAGTCAAATTGAGTTGTTTTTAGCTACCGATTGAGATTTAAGAACTGAGGAAATCTATGATTCGGGAAGAAAAAAAAAAAGAAAACAAGATCAAGGTTTTGGGTACGGGCACCAAATCTCGCATGGTAGTTGTTGAGGGTGGAACCATAATCTGAGGATTTTCGTAATCTACCCTCAGTACCTTTAAAACAAAGAAAAATAAGATGGCAATCTACATAATCTATCTCGAGAAATCAACAGATTAAAGTTGATCTTCTTGTGACAAAAATATGCATCTATATTGATGCAGGCCCATAAGAATAAGTGGTGTAAACTCTAGGACACGTGACAACAATTTAACTAATTCTCACTATGTTATTTGTCATTTAGTCATCTAGAAGAAGAAAGCATGTAGATATGCAAACACTATACATACTAAAGTTCATTGAAAAATAGGAAGTTTCTGAATATACATTAAGCTCAGGTCAAACACTAGCCGAATGATAAAATAAAAACTAGATCAAAAAGCTTTCAGTCTGTGCAGCTTCTAGTTCCACTTCACTAATTTAACATACTGGAATAATCACGTAACCCAGAATAACCTGATGAGATTAAACTTAACAACTGCTTAATAGTGATATTGATATTGTGGAATGCATTTTTCTCTCGTATATATATATGTGTGTGTGTTTTAGACTCATGTGTAGGCCAGGAGCGAAGGTGCTGAGTACACATGAAGCAGTTATTTGGTGAAAAATGATGTCACAAACAGCCAACTATATCTAGCTTCGGAAAACAACGTACAACCATTAAAAAATGCTACGTTAATGTATAGCACAGTGTACTTTCTATTTTGAGCACCTGAACATATGCAAGAACAATAAACAGAAAATAAAATTCAGCTACATTATATGTGGTTCATCCTTACGTTGTGGTTAGTAATTTCTCAATTTCAAATACAACGTGGCAATGTATTCTCCCTTAGGATGTGCATTTCTCTTGCATTACGTCAATCACTAAAGTCAATAACGAAATTACTCCAAAATATTACCCAAAAGAACAAACTACATGCCCAATTAGATTAGTGACAGCTAGCAAAGCTACATAGTTTCCTTATAAATAGACATCACAACATATATGAGGCATATATGATATTATTATTACTCAAAAACATAGTTCCACAGAAATATAATACCAGAGCTTAGTATCCTAATTCTAGCTAATAGATGCTTGAATCCCACATAATATGTGTAGCAAGGACAGTTCACGTTCTAGAATGTGATGTGCCACTCGTGTCAAACCCTACCAGCCACTTCAGCAGGTGAGTGGACATCATTAGGTTAGGTGTGGGCAAATACTGTGGGTACTACTAGCATAATATTTTTTGAGCTTAAAGAGTTCTGTTGTGTGTATACAGCAATTTAGATATAGAAGCACAATGTGGTGAGATACAAAGACAAAATCACTGAGACTAATTGACACATACATGTACGGCGATGTCCATGTTTTGGCTATTATACAACTGGACATGCAGTGTCAAACAATGAACCATGTTCCCATATTTTTGGTGCGAGCTTATTACACTCGAGTTCTTTACATTCAAGAATCCAACAAGATTTAAGCAGAGATGTAAATAAGTGAACCAGCAAGAAGGGCCATAATTACCTCGCATAGACTCCGCAAGCATATCACGGGGATTAGAAGTCAATACGATGTGATTGATAATACTTTCCACCATTTCTCTACACTTATCTGAAATGGACGCAAACTGTGCAACTACCTCTGGAAGCTCAAAAGAAAGTGCATCCAGGACTGTCTGACATAGCAGTAAAAGTAATTCGTCATTTAGTGCAAAATTCAACAGCCCTCAAAATGTTTATTTCTGCCCTGTTTGCACATAATATTGGCTATCTATAAAATGATTAGCTATGTTTTTGTTACCTCATCCAAAGAAGGCGAAGAAACACAAAGATTGAGCTCTGTGAGAACCAAAACTGTGTTTTCCTTGAGAGATTCATTTTCTGGATTGGATACAACATCGTCCAAAATAGAATTAAGAAACCCAAGAACATCGGCAACTGATAACTGATTTAAGGATGTCTCCAGTTTCAGCGACGACCTGTAAATTAGATTAATAAAATAAACAAGTGAGTATTAGTTAGGGTTTCATGAAGGCGAAGAACGAGAGAATGGGCAGAGTAGATGGAAGAATCGCATATCTCTTGTCCTGCCATTGTTGCTTGTAGAGACAGTCTTCTTAGTATAAAGTAAGTTTACCGCTCTCAAAACCTTGAGTGTTGAAACTTGACTACCTGCGAGTCGAAGAGGAAAGGGATTTTACCAGAAGAACAATTAAATCGATGCGGATTCTAGAGCGAGAACCAGTTTGACTAAGGGGTCCTAAATTTTTGACTCATATCTTGACTATGTAGTCCAACTCTAGATTTTTTTACTGGCTTTGTGAAAGAAAAACATAACCCTATTATTGGGGCTTCACATTTTTATTCATGGAGGCTGCAGTGGATTAATGTGTTCCAAATGGGGATATGAGGTAACTCAATAATCATGTTAAACACCCTTCCTCAATAATTACTCTAAATCTAATACAAAAAAATAAATAAATATAATTTACCTTTTATTTTCCTCCTTCTCTTTTCCTCCTCATCTTCAGTCGTAACCTATTCATCTTCTCCATTCTCTCGTTCATCACTCGACGATTCATCAGTGAATTTAAAAAAGATTCATCATTGAATTTTAAAAAAATTCATCGACGATAAAACTTTTTTTTATAAAACACCATGAGGTCCAAGCAAACAAAGCAAGCAAATAATTTACAAAGAAGAAGAAATCAACCAGTTGAAGAAGATTCAAGTTCTTCTGCACCTGAAGAGCCACAACACAAATCGAGCAGTGAAGAAGAAGATCAACCTCCTCCTAATCCACCAGAAATGGCTCGTTTAAGGTATGAATCGGAAAACCATCCTTTTTCTATCAATTTTATTGGTTAATTAGGGTACATTTGTTAGATTTAGGGTTTTAAAAAACAGTTTTGTAACTGCCTACAACAAAATAAGTAATTGACAACATGGTTCTTTTGCCCGAAAAGGAGAATGGAAGACCTCGGGGTGATTTAAGGGATAGATCTTTCATCTTATTTGGTTACCAATATTCACGGGCGGCAAGGATCTGTTCGGCGTTTGTAATAATCTAATTTTATCTAATTTAATCTAATTTAATCTAAAGATAAATCTTTACGTATTATTATTAATGTTTATTCCATTGTTTATGTATGATCATACCACAGCGGTCCCGAAACTCAAACACCAAAGGGCAAGTTTTTTGCCATTGGATAACGAGAGCGACGTGGTGGTAGTCCTTGTACAGGCTTCGGGATTATGGCCTGCAATAGTCATTGCGCAGAAACAATACGTTGTGGTTACAGTTTGCTCTTTCAGGGAGAGGTATTTTCCTGAGACAAATACTTTTCCTCTTCCAATAGGCGAGATAACTATCATTCCCGACGATTCTCTCCAAATTACAGGCTTGTTCGTTGATGGAAAGGTCGTGCATGAGGGTTTCGATAACTTTTTTTTCTTTTGAAGATCTTTTTAAGTTGGCTGAAGAATATTTTGGATGGGATAAGACTGAAGCCCAAGAAGAGTTTGAGGTTGGATCCGGAGAAAGGCCGAAGGGAGAGGATGAGTTCGGTAACATAAGGAAGAAGGATAAGGATGGTGCAATGGTTGTGCCATCCATGGTAAGAAAGATAAATTTGAGTTGTCTGAGGGCTAAGTTCCATAATTCCAAGGATAGGGAGATGGATGTTGCAATGGTTAGACATACAGATACAACTTACTTGTTGTACGCACTTGGCACCATCATTTTCCTTGATTTTACGGGTAACAGGGTGAATGATTTCTATCTAAAGCTCTTGCAGCATCTCAGTCTTGATCCGGAGTTGAACAAGGTAGCAGAGTACTCGTGGGGCACTGCAACCTTTTCTTTCTTGCTTGAGAGTCTCGGTAAAGATTCAAGGTGGAACCAAACACGAATTGCGGGGAATGTTGGCCTTCTTTAGGTAATTTTTGTATTACATCTCCAATGTTTGTTCAGTTTTTAAATTGATTTTTATTTAATATAAACTATCTTTTTGCGCAGTCATGGGTTTACGACCATTTTCCTACCTTGACGAGACCAACGTATGATCAAAATTTGTATTCCCTACTCCAACAGGAAGCAAATATTCATTCACAAGAAATCAGAAGAAGGACAAAGAGGGTAGGATGGTTCAAATGAGGGGTCAATTGGATGCTCTGACTGTTAACGGTGTGAGGTTTGACCCGTACTGCAGGCTTGATAAAAATGGCCATGATGCTCGTGAATTTACGGATGCGTCGACCTACAACGAACCACTCTTTCATCCAACAAGTTATGTTATTTACAACCCTCGTAGAACTCTACGTCAAATTGGAGTTGTGCAGAGAATTCTTTGCGATGAGGATGAACACTTTAAAGTGGACAGAGAAAACTCTAGGCTCTTGGTTAATAATGTTAGATTGGTCTACAACCCTATCCCGTCCATCGACGATTGGAACCGTCACATTTGATCCCCCTACCAAGTTGATATGAGTGGGTATGAACACTTTCGTGACATAAAACTAGTCGAGGATAGGTACTTGAGATGGTTTAACATATGGGGTCATCCTTATGTGCTTACTATGGATGCAGAAGCGATATCATATTTCAACAACATTGTGGATCATCCAACTTCATCGAATGGAACAAGTTATTGGAAGGAGAGATTTCTTATGGTGGTACGTATACTATTTCATTTCTTATTGTATTAATTTTTCAAATTTTGTATAAATATTTAAAATTTAGACAATTTGATATTCCAAATTAGGTTGAGCGAGCTAAGTGGTTGTTGAAGGACATGAGTCGTTGCATTGATGGTGGTTCGGTGTTAAGGGTTGACGAAAAAAGACGACTGCGAGGTAAGATTGAAAAACTACCTGACCCTGAATCTGCACATCTCTACCTGTACAGCGATGACAAAGAGACAAGGGGTTCCAAGAAAGATAGCTATGAATCCGGTAGCTATGAAACACCTACTCGTACTCCCACTGGTTCTTCATCTAGCTTAGGTTCAAATGAAGAGATTGTTCAAGACCAACCTCAAGGTAAAGGTCGAGGTGGAGGTCGTGGTAAACCAAAAGGAAGAGGTCGAGGTTAAATTTTTTTCTTATGTTGTTGCAGATATGGATATTTAGTACTTTCTTTAGTTTATGGATTTATGGATATTCAGGTATGTTTGAATTTATGGAGTTAACGGATTTGAAGGATATATTTCTATAGTTATTGATATAAATTTAGTTTGAATGAATGATTATTGTTTTCAAAAACAATGCAAAACATCACAAAATTTAGTAAAAAAATGAAAATTCAGGATCACTTACGGCCAGGCCGAGTCTTGAAAACCTAACTGTAATATGACATTCTTTTAATTCTATCAGATTTACGTCTAGATTCAGCTTCAAAGTTGGTCGTAAGTGACCCTGAGTTTACTATACGGCCAACAAACTCGGTCGTAAAACTTCGCACAATGGAATTTATGTCAGTTTTATGGTTGGGATTACTAGAAAACCAAATCGTATGAACCTAATTTGTGGTTACATCTAGGTTTGTGCATTAATCTAGCCATGAGTGACCCTGAGGCATGTCTACGGCTAGGTCGTCACACCCATTTCCTATCCGTAAACAACTAACATTCCCTAAAAACGGCTACGTTTTCCAAGGAAAATCTGTATAATTACTACCCAACGGCTGGATTTTTCAAAATTTTCAGCCGTTGGGGTCTTTCATCTATAAATATTGCAAAATCTCTTCTCAAGAAACACACCTCTTATTTACTTCTCCTCTCAAATTGTTTCTCTTCTCAACAAATACTTTTCATTTATTCATAATCCCAAAAAACAAACCCATGGCTGCTAGGTTCACAACTAGAAAAGATGTTGACATAGCTCGTGCATGGTTGACGACTACACAGTATGATCAAGAGATGAACATCAACCTAGATCAGCCCTTGGATAATTTCTGGTTCCATGTCTTCATAATTTTTATCACGTTATACGGCAATCAAAATGGAAGATCGTACCAAAGCATTAGGGAAAGATTCAAATTACTTTATAGTCGATGTTAAAATTTTAGATCGATTACGGTGGAAACAAGGAGGATGTATC
This sequence comes from Papaver californicum, assembly GCA_023531435.1. Taxonomy (NCBI): domain Eukaryota; kingdom Viridiplantae; phylum Streptophyta; class Magnoliopsida; order Ranunculales; family Papaveraceae; genus Papaver; species Papaver californicum. The sequence continues at coordinate 8,856,174 of JAJJMC010006585.1, read as the reverse complement.
CTACTATCTACAGTGAAGAAAATACGATTGTGAAATTAGAACAAATTACTGTGAAATTGCAGTGAATTTGAAAGATATTATCACAAATTTGAAGAAAAATGATTGATATTTGAAGAGGTTTTCCTTTCCACCCCATTTTTTCTATTTCCCATACAAAGTTATCTTATGTACCATCCAAATTAATTTTAAAAATTCATAAATATTATCTTTAAATATTTTGATTTTTTTTTACACCTTATCTATATTCATTTCACCCACCACTAAAACCCATAATCAAACGAATCCTATTTCTCCTTTCTTTTATCTACCAGCACCGCCTCCACCCTTTTCTTCACCACCCGACACCACTTATAATCTTTCTTCTTTTTTTTTCTATTGTTGATATAACTACACAAAGATGCTTCCAAGAAAACAACTAATTGTTCAAGCAAAGTCAATTTCAATAAATAGGTAAAATCTAAACCTAATAATTGTAATAAAAGTTCTAAATAAATGTATGATTCTATAATCAAATTATTGTTCAAATTCGATTTACTTTTTTTTTTGCACAAAGAACTAGTCGTTGATATAAAGGTGACTAATGTTTGATTGTATTTGTTGAATCTGAATGATTGCTATTAGACGACTGATTTTTGGATGCCATGAAGAACTAGTCGGTCATCTATGAATGACTATGGATGAACTCAGTAGTTTAGTTGCAGACGACTACAACGGGTTTTAGTCTCTTGAGGATGGACGACTATAACAACTTTCATTCGTCTTCATCCGGACGACCACGACGTGATATCGCAGTTATTTTTAGCCGACTAATGGTATATTTCAATCAATCTTTGGATTTTATTTTTAAATCTTATAATATTTGATTGTAAGGGTAAACGTAAGAATGAGGTATATTCATCTGAAGTTGTAGGAGACGTTCTATCCATATCGCACTATGACGAAATGTTGATGCGGCACAACCAAGTTCCACAATATTATCATATGTTGTATGTATACTTCAGAATTACCACAAGGATGACTCGTTGGACGAATTTGGAAAGACCAATGAAGAGCCATCTCAACCACTAAATAAAGGTGTGATTAGACAATAAGATGTTGAAAACGAAGATATCAAAAAGAGGGGAGTTCGAAGATCCACAAGACAACCAAAACCGGTACAAAAAGATGGTGTACAAGTTTATAAGAGAAAGAAAATACCAACTAAAGTCGCAATTGTTAGTTCATAACTTTTGACTTTGATAACAGGCATGAGTACAATAAATTTGTTAAGGGTCAGAGACTATATATCACTGATCTATATTATGTTTTATTATTATTTATGAATTTTCTTTTAAGAATGTAATATCTTAACTCAATTGTTTTGGTTTATTAGATACAAAATATTATTAATTCAGTATATTTATTAGTCATTTCAATTATTTTTGTATGATTATAACAACTTATATGTCGTCATAAAATTTCGGTTGCAGAAAAGATATAAAATGCCATATTGTCCAGGAAAAAAATTTGTAGTCATCAAAGACTGGATGCCTATAATTGATTCTAATTGATAGTGGTTTGACGACTATAACAAGTTTCGGTCGTCTGGAAATTTCGATGATGAAAAACATAAGAAATGTCATAGTGTCCAGAAAAAAAATCGTAGTCGTCAAGGATTTGACGACTATAATTGATTCTAATTGATAGCTACAATAGGCTTCAGTCGTTTTGGAAAGTTTCGACTATGGAAAACATAGAAAATTTTATAGTGTCTAGGAAATTCTAACATATATCAATACCAGCATTACAAAATGACAAAAGAATTAATATATCACTTGTAAAACATAACATACAACCCTACTTTGTTTGTGGTAAATAAAATCAAAGCCAATAACATTAACTGGTTGTGGTTCCTTCATATTATGTTGGTCCACGATATCAAACATGACAGTATCCTCTTTTCCTTCATCACAAATAGGTTCTTCAGCCGATTCAACTTGGGGATGACCGATGGATAACTGTACAAGACAGAAAAATTGTCAGAAAGCTCAAGTCATTGATTGTTGACCGAGCATATGATAAATAAAACTATTAAAAAGTTAGTCATCCAGAAGATTCCGATTATGATTACCTGTAGATGTCCATAACTAGATGACTTATATCGTTAACGGTCGTCCGTAATAGATCGACCAGTTTTTAAGAAATTTATTTATTTATTTTTTGTTGATTATCGTTTATTGAAAAATATATTAATTTTAGAGATTACAAGGGATGGGAAATAGGAAAAACGGGGGTGGAAAATAGGAAAAATCTTTGAAGATGTCAGAAAATTGAAAGAAAATGAAGAAATTGCATAAGAATATTATATATTCAATCAATTTTATGGAGTTGTTTGAAGATTTTGGTATTGGTAATTTGTGTACGTCAAAGAAATTTGACATCAAGTGATTAGTGGTATATTTTGTAGACAGTGGTAAAAAGGGTTCATTCAAGACTTGTGATGATTTGGTTTTAAACCTAATTTCTAAGACTAAAAAAATAGCTAAACTCAAACAAAGTTGATATCAATATTAAAATAATACTGAGGCTAAAATTTCACTATTTTCCAATTTCCAAAGTGATTTAATTCAATAGTTATATCTATGCAATTCATACTTTTAATTTTAATTCTATAATATTGCAACAAGTAGATTTTAAGAATAACAACTGTAAATCAAAAGCATGAAACATCAAAACCCTAGTCTAAGCATGTATCGTCAAAAGAAAACACAATTGCTTAACGAAAATCATTAAATCATTTTTTAACCAAAGCAAATAAACATAAAAGAATCGCAAAAATTAGATTAATAAAAATATACCATTTTTTTATTGGAAAAATAGCTTCATATGTCGCCTCGGCAATGGGGTTTAGCTCCTCATGTTAGAAACACGCTCAAAATATGTATTCATGGCTCAAAAAGGTGTTTACAGGGAAGAAATAAAGAAAAAATAATAAAATAACGAATTGGCAACGATGTACAGGCGTTGCAGACTCACTGTTACAAAGTCTGTGTTGCAAATTCAGATTGCACGTTGCATATGGCACCGTTACAAAACCTTCAGAGAAAAATGACAGTTTTAGGCTGCCTTATGTTCTTCACCTTCTTCTTCGTGGCAACTTGATTTTTTTTCTCTGCAACTCAATCTTTTGTTATGTGCTTTCTATAAAATCTCCCCAGACTCTTTATCCCTCTCTCTGACCTCAACCAACTTTATTTAAATACCACATGCAAGTATTTTTCGATTCAATGCTCAAAATCTTCTCACCATGAAACTTTATCTCGGGAAATATTTTCTTTATTTATTCTCTCCTTCACGCCTCTGCCGGTGTTGACATACTCCAACGATAAGTTCTCGTTCCAGAAGAGGTTAAACTCATTCAACCACACGCCAACACTCCATTTTACCCATGAAGTCCCGTGAATATCTCATTCTCAAATATACTTCCCTGTTTTATTAAATCCACGTAAACATCCTTTTTTTTTCTCGAAACTAAAAGCATTACCAGCCTTGTTTCGACTTAACAGGCCCATACAAGTCCAACCCAATGAAAGAATCCGAGAAAAACTCCACCAAATGCGATTCAGTAAAATTTATTTTTTAAATTGCTTTTTCCCGCAAAAAAAAAATCTTTAAAAGGAAGAAGATGGTGTTCCCTTAGCCATCTTTGAGGTGCCCTTATCCATCTAGGGTGTGCCTTTAGCAATTTCTCCAGGTGCCTTTAGTGATTTTTTGAGCCGATTTTTCCAAAAATGTTTGTTATCCAAAAACACCTACACACACATAAAATAACACAATTAGTACAAAAATGAACACTAAGCAATATATAGAACTGAGACAAATTAGTCACAAAAATGTGTCTATCAAATACCCTTAAACTTATTATTTCCTAGTCCTCGAGTAAATCTAATCTAGAAAATAGAAATAAATCCTAATTCACTTTCGCAGGCATCGCGATTGCACTTAGCGTGTGCAACAAGCCTTTGAACCCCTAGGTGGCCCTAGTGGACGAGTTTTGTCTTGTGAGGGTTTACAAGAGATATACCCATAAAACCTTTACTCAAAACTCTAGCTACTTTTGAACGATTGAGGGTAGATACTAAACATGCTATTTAGTTGGCTACAAATTCTTTGGCTATGAGAGGAATTACCCTTTTTTTGAATCCAATTAATGTACACGAGTTTGCACTCAGCGTACTAAAATTCATATATAATAAAACAAAGCATTACTTAGAAAGTCGTACAATGGACTACAATAATCAGAATCTAACAAACCACAATCACATGAATAAATTAAGAAGATAGATATGGAGATAAAATTGTGCGCATGTTTACTAAGGTGAACTGTGTTTTCCAAAATATTTGTATGAACATCATGCCAAGATGAACTCTAATGGATTGAGATACACACCCACTGGTCTAAATCCTAATTCTAATATCAACTCAACTGGTATATACAATAGCCCCAACGTTCGATTTATTGAATATATACAATTATTTTTATTTATTTTTTATTTATTTATTTTGTTATTATCTTTTTTCCCCGATAACATGATTAGATCTTTTGAATCTAAACGCATGCTCCTTGTTAGCAGATTACATGATAGTCCCATGGATCCTGCGCTCCATGCTTGCTTAGGCGACGGAGACAGGGAGAACACACACATATTGTTATCCAAGTGTCTTTTTTTTTTTCTGTTGTTGTTCAAGTTCAATTAAAATAATGGGGCTTGATCTCAATCACTCTACTTCATCCTGGCGACAACAAGGCGATACTAGTGACCCACCAAATCACTTAGAGAAACACAAAAATTATAAAAATAAAAACAGAACGTGATATGGTGACAATTCCGAGATATGGTGACGACTATCATGTTATTTCTAACACCTGAGCTCTGTCCTTTTATGAATAGACCCTTTAGCTGGTCCCTCAACTCCTATAGCCAAGAATTTTGTTTCCATCTACTTAGAATGGTCAGTGTCATCCTGAATTGTTCACAAGTTTCTAAATTTTGGAGTTTTATTATTGCACCAAAAGTTTCTTCCTTACCCCCAAACTTAAATCTAACATTGTCCTTAATGTTTCAAATTAAAGAGCAGTACCAAAAATATAGGTAACAAGAGGAATAAAGAGGTAAGTCAGAAAGATAGTACATGAGTGAAGTGTAACAATCCTTCTCCGGAAAATTAGACGGAGAATAAGATGAAAAATAAAAACTAGAAAATAAAAACTTATTAATTTACAACAACAACCTTGATGGTCAATCAAGGTAAGCAGGGTCTAGCAGAGGGACCTCCTAAACACACTTGTAGGAAAAGGCTCTAAAAATGGTTTCAATCTCTAACTGTTAACCTTGAAATGACTTCTACCATCTTGAGTCTCAATTTCAATAGCACCATGAGGAAAAACAGTGCGGACAACAAAAGGACCGGTCCACATAGAGCGTAACTTCCCTGGAAATAGATGCCAACGAGTATCATACAGAAGAACCTTTTTACCTGGAGAAATGACTTTCTTAAAATATTCTTATCATGCACAAGTTTCATTTTGTTCTTATACTCCTTAGCACTATCGTATGCATCTCTACGAATCTCTTCCAGCTCATTGAACTGGAGTTTTCTATGAGCTCCTACCTTGTCAAGCGAAAAATTAAACTACTTTACAACCAATATGCTTTATGCTCTAACTCGACGGGCAGGAGACATGCCTTTCCAAAACTAGACGATAAGGTGACATTCCAATGGGGCTCTTAAATGCAGTACAGTAAGCCCATAAGGCATCAGTAAGCCTCAAAGACCAGTTTTTCCTATTAGGATTAATTGTTTTCTCTAAAATACGTTTTATCTCCCTGTTGGAAACCTCTACTTGACCACTAGTTTGTGGGTGATATGGGATAGATACTTGTGGGTAATACTATATTTCTTCATCAAAAGCTTAAATGGTCGATTACAAAAGTGTGACCCCCCATCACTAATTATAGCTCGCGGTGTACCACAACGTGAAAATATGTTATCATTCAAAAACTAGACCACAACCTTATGGTCGTTTTTTACACGAAACCGCCTAAACCCATTTAGACACATAGTCAATAGCGACAAGGATGTAAAAATAACCAAAAGAATTAGGAAAAGGACCCATAAAATCAATGCCCCACACATCAAAGACCTCAATAACTAAAATAGGGTTCAAAGTATCATATTTCTACGGGAAATAGTTCATAACTTTTGCTAAAACTCACAAGTAACACAATAATTATGGGTGTCTTAAACAATGAAGGCCAATAGAATCCACACTGCAATATCTTAGCAACAATCTTCTTAGCACTAAAGTGACCCCCACAAGCCTGATCATGACAAAAGGAAATAATACTGGACAGGTCACTCTTAGGTATACATCTTCTAATAATTTAGTATGGACAATACTTGAACAAATAAGGATCGTTCCAAAAGAAATGCTTAACCTCGGCTATAACATAGAACGATCTTGTTTACCCCAATGTTGAGGCATTCGACCAGTAACAAGATAATTCACTATATTCGCAAACCAAGGTAATTGGAAAACAACGAAAAGTTATTCATCGGGAAAGTTATCTCTCACATGAGGAGAATTATCAGGGGAATCAACAACAAGCCTAGACAAGTGGTCTGCTACTACATTTTTTGCACCCTTTTTGTCTCTAATTTCTAGAGATAATTCTTGTAACAAAAGAATCCATCTAATCAATCTAGGTTTAGTATCCTTCTTAGACAGAAAGTACTTCAAAGCAGCATGATCAGTAAAGACTATGACCTTAGAACCTAAGAGATAGGATCTAAACTTGTTTTAATCAAAAACAATGGCTAATAGTTCCTTCTCTGTGGCAATATAATTCATTTGGGCATGATCGTTTTAGAAAAGTGGTAAAAATAGTTCGTTCACTGAGACTTGTGAAGATTCATTTTAAACCTAATTTTGATTTAAACTAGAAAATAAGTAAAAGATTTTAACAATATTGGGAAGAACTGGAACTCAAGATTCCACCAAAATCACTTATGAATAATTTCTACAATGATTCTTTAACAATTATAACTCTTTTATTGACTCTTTTTCTTTGCCAAAAGTAGATTTCTAAAACATTAACTGTAAATCACAAACATGGCACATCAAAAGCTCTTAAGTCCCAGCATACACCATAAAAAAAAATCACAACTAATTAAGAAAAATCATAAATTAATTAAAATCAATGCAAAAGTCATTAAGAATCAAAAATAGTTACCATTCATTCATGAAATAGGGCTTCCTCCATTGTCCCAGTGGTTGGGTTTAACTAGACATAGCTTTCTTAAAAGCCGTTAAAATATTTAAGAAAATCATAAAATATTTTTGAAAAGCAAAACTAAACCCTAGTTTTCTATATGTGAGAAGTTGCTTAGAAAATTATATCTAGGCTCCCCTTTATATAGGCTTTGGTAACCTCCTCTTGATCCTTATCCAATTAGGAAACCTAATCTCATTAAACTCTTCCACCTCCTTCTGATCCTTATCCAATTAGGAGACTTAAACTCCTCAAAAACCAACAAAAACTCTAATTTTCACGTCAAAGGCGAGCCCAAAACGCTTCTCTTATTTCTCTTCCCGCGCAGGCCCAATAATGCCCAACAGATAACAAATCCAAGTTGGTTTCACGGTTTTGCTCATAACTTCTTCATACGAACTCGGAATGACCTCATTCTTTTTGTGTTGGCTTCACCTTTCAATTCTCTATAATATGGAGGGTATAAATCCTGGAATATACTGAGTTACACTGGGTCTTTAGCAATTCTTCCTTGTAGAGCTCAATTTCACTTCTTTCAGAGATGTAACCTAATAAAACACATAAACTACAAAAGTAATAATAATACAAAGTAATTCACACAAAATCTAGCAAATAAGTATAAGGAAATGATACTTAAAATATGTAAATTATGCACTTATCAGGGTATCATTCAGATTTTTGCTGGCATAGTAAATCACATGAAGTAATTTGTTTTCTCGCTGACCTAACACAAATCCAATAGCATAATCTGAAGCATCACACATGATATCAAAGAGTAGGTTCCAGTTAGGTGCCTAGAATATGGGGGCGGTAGTGAGCAAAGTCTTAAGCTTTTCGAAAGCCTCTAAACAAGCATCATAAAATACAAACTTAATATCTTTTGCAAGCAAATTGCAAAAAGGTCTAGAAATCAAGCTAAAATCCTTAATGAATCGACGATAAAAACCTGCATTCCCTAAGAATGACCTAATATCTTTTACGGTTTTGGGAACCTGTAGATTCTTAATAAGGTCAACTTTGGCTTTGTCTACCTTTATACCCTTAGAAGATACGATATGCCCTAAAACAATTCCAGATTGAACCATGAAATGATATTTCTCCCAATTAAGCACTAAATTCTTTTCCTTATACCTAGTCAACATTAATATCAAATGATACAAGCACTCATCAAAAGATGAACCAAATACTGAAAAATCATCCATAAAGACTTCTAGAAATTGTTCTACCATGTCTAAAAATATGTTCATCATGCAACGCTGAAAAGTAGCGGGCGCATTACACAACCCGAAAGGCATGTGTATATAATAAAAAGTACCAAAAGGACAAGTAAAAGTGGTTTTATTGGTTTTCTGGCCAATAACGATCTGATTATAACCAGAGTAGTCATTTAACAAGCAATAATGACTATGTCATGATAATCGCTCTAGCATTTTGCCGATGAAATGAAGGGGAAAGTGGTCCTTCCTTGTGACCTTGTTCAATTTTCGATATTCAATACAAACACGCCAACCCGTGGTCACTCGGGTTGGGATTAACTCGTTGTTATCATTCTGGACTACAGTGATACCTGATTTCTTGGGAACAACCTGAACGGGGCTGACCCACTTACTGTCTGAAATGGGGTAGATAATACCCGCATTTAACAACTTAAGCACCTCGGTTCGAACTACTTCTTTTATGTTAGGGTTCAGTCGATGTTGCATCTCCCTAGAAGGTTTGGTGTCATCTTTTAAATGGATCTGATGCATACAAACAGTAGGACTTATACCCTTAATGTCTGCTAAGGTTCACCCTAAAGCTTCCTTATTGTCTTGAAGTACGGTCACTAGCCTATTTTCCTGATCACTATCCAAGTCGGATGCTATAACTAAAGGTAAAGTCTCAGATGGACCTCAAAACACATATTTCAGAGTACCTTGCAATGGTTTAAGGTCCAACTTCGGAGGCTCTTTTAAAGAAGGAATTAAGGTAGAATTAGAAACTGGTAATGGTTCGAACTTAGCTTTCCATCTGTTAGTATCTAATATAAGGGTAGAATCTAACAGAGCATTCACTTGATCAATGGTGCTATCATCGTCAAAATCTAAGCCAAAATGGGATAAACAACTCTCTAGTGGATCTTCGGATAATATGTTTGGTAATGACTCCTGAACTAATGTTCCTATCATGTTCACCTCTTTGATGCATGTGTCATCTAGCTCAGGGGGTTTCTTACTAATATTGAAAATATTCAGCTCAATAGTCATATTACTAAAAGATAAATTCATAATACCATTTCGACAGTTAATGATCGCATTAGATGTAACCAAAAACGAGCGACCTAATATCACAGGTATCTGGTTTTCTGGGTTAGGGACAGGTTGGGTATCTAGGACAACAAAATCCACAGGATAAATAAACCTATCGACCTCAATAAGAACATCCTCGACAATACCATGAGGAATTTTCACAGACCTATCATCTAACTGAAGTGTTATCTAGGTAGGTTTTTAGTCACCAAGTCCTAGATGGAGGTACACATGATATGTAAGTAAGTTCACACTAGCTCCTAAGTCAAGTAATGCTTTCTTAACACGGTATTTACCTATTGTGCAAGAAATGGTATGGGAACATGGGTCTTTGTACTTAGGAATTGTGTTGTTCTGGATAATTGAACTTACATGACTAGCTAAAAAGACTTTCTTATGTACACTAAGCTTTCGCTTTCGCGTACAAAGATCCTTAAGGAACTTGGGATAAGTAGAAAATTTCCTAATTGCATCTAATAAAGGGAGATTGATGTTGACTTGCTTAAAATCTCCATTATATCATTAAAGTTGGATTCCTTCTTAGTTGGTACTAGCAGTTGTGGGAATGGGGCTCTAGACACAAATTCGGTCTTAGCGGGAACCACATTGGACTCTTTAGAGACTTTATTAGTCTCTTCAATTACTGGCTCAGAAAGGTAAACTACAATATATTCACTATCGGGCATGGTTACCTTATTGTCTACCACTCGACCACTCCTAAGGGTTGTAACAGAGTTCACATGATTGAACGGTTTTTCTCTAGAAGATACTTCATGAACTCCTCTAGGATTGGGTTGTGTCTGACTAAGAAACTTACCTTTTTCTCTCAAAGACTCATTCAACTGACTAAACTAGATTTGTAAATCGGTAATAGCCCGAGAGTTATCCTGAGCCATCATTTTATTGTCTTCTAAACTTTGTTCAACCGATTGCTGAAGCTTTACAGTGTTATGAGATAAAAGGTGAGAGACTCTTCTAAACTCAAGATCTTCTTATCTGACGGGTTTTAAAACTGGGCTGGACCTGAAGGATTCTTAGTGTAGCCAAAACCTGGGAGAGCTTGAGTATCATTAGACTGGCCTTGATTCTGGCCCTTAGACCAGGAAAATTTAGGATGGTTTCTCCAACCATGGTTATAGGTTTCAGATTATGGGTCATATTTCTGGCGGTTTTCAAACCTAGAGTTGTTATAAAGAGCATGGGCTTACTCTTCGTACCTGGCATGGTTTGACCCTTGATTCATTTTTAAGGCCTCTAGACGCCTAAGGATATCTGACCCATTATCAATTCTATCGATCCTATGGATAGGATTCCTAGATATTTCTGGTTCTCTTATCGAAGCCTATTGCCTAGTTTTCTCCGCTAACTCGATGAACGAGTCAAAATATTTATCTGGGTCCTGAAGGGTGAATTCTCCACCACTCATTGTTTCTACCTGCATACATGTTTCACTATCCAGGCCCTCATATAAAATCTGGGTCATATAAGCTTTCTCAAATCCGTGATGTGGACACTGTTATAACAATTCATTAAACCTTTCTATATAATCGTGTAGGTTTTCACCTAATTTCTGCTTATAGGTTTGAATAGACGAACAACAACAGTCCTATGGTGTGTGTATAATTTCTTAACAAAAACCTCTACAAGACCGTCCCAGGTGGTGATTGTTTTAGAGGGAATAAAATGGTACCACTCTTTGGGTTTTTCATCAAGAGAGAAGGGAAACAAACGTAACCTAGGCACATCTTTAGAGAAATTCGGATAACTCATTGTGTCACAGATCATTTCAAAGTCTCTTATGTGGGTATACGGGTTCTCATTCTCTAACCCCCTAAATGTCCAAAGCATGCCAATTGTCTCAGGTTTAATATCAAATTTCATAGTAGTGGCTGGTAAAACTACCTCTGGGTCACGTACTACTCTAGATGGGTTCATACGATCTCTAAGGGTTTTGTTCGCCTGGAATTCATGCTCACCTATTTTGGCAAAAACAGATATACCACTTAAACCCGTATAACAGGTTGGACTTAAACAAAATAGGTCGTCTTCTTCAAGTCTAACTCCTACACGATCCAACGAGGCATATATAAGCAAGAATACTAGTGTTTTAACAAGAATATGTGCACATGCAAATGTTGGGATTCATTATTTTAGGTAGGCTTGGGTTACCGCAGCAAAATATAACTACAGTCGAAGACTGGGGAAAGGTACAAGGCTGGGGTTTGTGGTGTTTCGGATGATAACGCCTAGAGGGTTCACCGTACTATACCACAAGTTTTCCTAAAATCGGTGCCGGAAGATGCAATTGGTGTGTGCGATTGTGTTTTTTTTAAATAATAATACAAAAAATAAACAAGCAAACAACAAGAAATAAAACTCCAAAACAAAGAAATAAAGAAAAAAAAAACTAAACTAAAAAAAAAAGTCCATAAATATTTTTTTTTTGTCTTTTCTCTTTTCAGTTTGTTTTTTATCTTTAATCGCAAATCTGAACCTTTATTTGGATCCAATTTCTTTTTTATCCAAAATCTGCAATAAAAAGACAAATGCCCAAGAAAACGTAAAATATAACAAAAGAATAAAAATCTAAAAAAAAACTGCTAAAAACTAAAACTAAACCTAAAAAGAAATCCCCGGCAGCGGCGCCAAAAATTGGTATATTTTGTAGACAGTGCTAAAAAGGGTTCGTTCAAGACTTGTGGGTATTTGGTTTTAAACCTAATTTCTAAGACTAAAAAAATAGCAAAACTCAAAAAAAGTTGATATCATGATTAAAAGAATATTGAGGCTAAGATTCCACTATTTTTCAATTTCCAAAGTGATTTCATTCAATAATTATATTTATGCAATTCATACTTTCAATTTAATTCTATAATATTGCAACAAGTAGATTTTTAGAATAACAAATGTAAACCGAAATCATGAAACATCAAAACCCTAGGCTAAGCATGTATCATCAAAAGAAATCACAATTGCTTAATGAAAATCATTAAATCAATTTTTAACCAAAGCAAATAAACATAAAAGAATTGTAAAAATTAGATTAATAAAAATATACCACTTTTTTATTGGAAAAATAGCTTCATATGTCGCCTCGGCAATGGGGTTTAGCTCCTCATGTTAGAAACACGCTCAAAATATGTATTCATGGCTCAAAAAGGTGTTTACAGGGAAGAAATAAAGAAAAAATAATAAAATAACGAATTGGCAACGATGTACAGGCGTTGCAGACTCACTGTTACAAAGTATGTGTTGCAAATTCAGATTGCACGTTGCATATGGCACCGTTACAAAACCTTCAGAGAAAAATGACAGTTTGAGGCTGCCTTATGTTCTTCACCTTCTTCTTCGTGGCAACTTGATTTTTTTTCTTTCTTTATTCTCTCCTTCATGCGTCTTCCGGTGTTGACATATTCCAAACACGATAAGTTCTCGTTCCAGAAGAGGTTAAACTCGTTCAACCACACACCAACCCTCCATTTCACCCATGAAATCCCGTGAATATCTCTTTCTCAAATATACTTCCCTGTTTTATTAAATCCACGTAAACATCCCTTTTTTTCTAGAAACTAAAAGCATTACCAGCCTTGTTTCGACTTAACAGGCCCATACAAGTCCAACCCAATGAAAAAATCCGAGAAAAACTCCACCAAATTCGATCCAGCAAACTTGATTTTTTAAATTGATTTTTCCCGCCAATAAAAACTCTTTAAAAGGAAGAAAATGGTATGCCCTTAGACATATGTGGGATGCCCTTATCCATATGGGGTATGCCTTTAGCAATTTCTTTGGGTGCTTTTACTGATTTTTTGATCCGATTTTTCTAAAAACACCTACACACATAAATAACACAATTGGTAAAAATGAGCACTGGCAATATATAGAATTGAGACAAATTAGACACAAACATGTATCTATCAATTAGATACAATTGTATTTGGTAGAACTTGATTCGGTTGAAAAACAAAATTGAATTTTAAGTGGAGAGAAAGCAACATATATTTTTGTCCCATACAATCACGGAAAAAAAATCCTTTCAGTCGACCCAATAGTTAGTGTTGTCTAGCACCACCAAAGGTCCAACACCCGTTTCCTAAATCACATGGATACCTTAGGTAGTTAAATTATTTCGATCCATTTTTCAAATTTGACAAATTATATTCCAATAGTACTAAAATCTCTGGATATACCAAACCAAGTTATACAAATAATACAATGGAACCTTTACCCAAGAACCTTTATACAAAAATATATTATAAAATATGAAATTTTGATTTTAATCATACTGTACATGATCTAGGAAACTCCTTATGCGTAAAAATACAAATATTCATTAGATTTTCTTTAGTTTTACACTTTTAAATACATCGATAGATTAGTTTATTTGTTTTTCGTCTTAAACATTAATGTATGACAAAATTTAAACTATTTTTATTATAGTATCAATTATTCTTAGAGGTAAGTTCTTTAAGATAAGACCAAAAAAAAATACTTATTATAACATGGAGTTCATTCTTAAACATAACTAACCTAAATCGAGACCGAAGATTTTTATTCTTATATAGAGGTTGTTCCTGTGGAGCATTTTTATATTGAGGTTCTATTGTACCACGCTAGAAACTATACACAATTTTTAACAAAATTTAGTTTTAAGTCAGAGCTAATTCAAATAATAAAATAAATAAAAACAAGTCCAAAGTTTCACACAAACAAATAATTGTATAAGCTTTGTTGAAACATATATATATATTAACCGTTTATTTCTATAATTAGTAAAAGCATGTATTCATATATGAATAATGGATGTCAACCCTATAATTCTGATCCTAAGAAATGATATACGAAATTCGAGGTTTGACCGTTAGATTATTAAAAAGTTAGTAAACCAATATCTTTCACCAAAAGCCTTTCAAATGTCGAAAAAATAACATTGAAAACATTTTTGAAGAGTTGAAGTCCACGGTAAAATGCACTAACATGAAAAATATGATTCACCGGTCTAGTGCATAAAGATGAAGATTTTTGAAGTCTCATAAGAACATAAGACTTACAAGATGAAGAGTTTTGGAAGGAAAAATCCCATCACTCATAAGTGAGTGAAGTTATGGCTTGCAAGTATCTATGCACCATATGAAAGAAATATGGAAGCCATGGACATTACATAGATTTAATCTGGTAAACTTATTAAGCTATTGATGTTAACCCACTCACATCTATGCAAAATAGAATCAATTCCTAAATATTTTTATCGATATAATGCATTCTAGGAAAATACAAAAAATACCTGGAAGTTTTACCAATACCAAATATCATCATTGATATTGAGAAGCGTTACATCGATGCCAAACGGATTTGTCGGAAATCAAATGTGAATCTACAAAAGACTTTTGCATAGCTATTCAGATATCATGATATCTTAAGTTGCGATTAATATGCATTTGATTTTCCAAAGATATCGGTGTTCAAGCATCATTTTTTACATCCATGGAAAATCCACTTGGCCATATCATACTTTGAAGGTGCGAAACTCACACCCCCAGGTTTTCATATAGTATGAATGCCTAAAGCATCATTAATTGAAGAATCAATTAAAGTGTTTGTTTGATTGTACAAGGGTGAAGACCAGAAATTACAAGTGTTGAAATCTTCTTAGAGGAACAAAAAACAAAGGGATTGAAATCTTCTCAATTGATTGAGAAGTTAAGTTTGTGGTCGTTAGAGGCGAGGTGAGAAAAAAAAACACGTTGTTGTTTGTTAGATGTGGGAAAAATCACTAAGGATAACTTGGGAAAAGTTGGTTGTTTGAGTTATATTAGTGGCAAGCATTGTAGTTTAGTTTTATATTTGTCAAATGGATTTATCCGGACAAGAATTTGGGATTTTTTATCGCACAATGTTTCTTCGTCGATAATTTTTACGTGTTAGTTACTTTTAATGTTCCGCGTAATTTTTCGTTGGTTTGTATTAAAGAAAAATAATACGTTATTCTTGAATATCCACTGGCTTAGATTATACTTGACCTAAATATTAGGGTTAGTATAATGTCTAGGCCTATTACATGTTTGTAGATGGTGGATTTTTGACAAAAACGAAAATTGTAAATTTATTTGTGTCTATGTAGATGGTAGATTTTTATCAGGGGTAAAATAGTAAATATTCATTATCTAACACCCAAGATGCAGGTGAATGGTTCAAACTCCAAAGACCTAAAAAGGCATTTTTACATCAAGCCTGTCAGATGCGATTCTGCACTTCCATGTACAACGTCGTGATGTGGGAGCAATTGGTGATAAATATAAGGACGAGTTATATACCAAACTCTTTGTATGGATTTCCTATAACATATTAAAAAATCACATCAATTGGACAAACGAGCTAAGAGATATGATCAAAACATTCAACTAAGTCGCAGTTGAAAAATTCCTGAATTCTTCCTGATTTTTGTCTGTTTCGTCTTTTAAAGGCTTTGGACGAACTCAAAACTCAAATCCCTCCGCGTTGGGAGGTATCTGGTCTTCTGGGATCAAAATTTTGTGGTAGATAATTGAAAATGGACACCGTTTGATGACTTTACATCGTTATCAGGGAAAACCCTAAATCTGAATTTTCTAACGACAAAATTTCACAAGAATTCTCTTGTCCATCCAAGTCCAAGGGGCTGATGCCGCCTTACCTTTTCCGTCTTAGGTGAAAAAAATCTTGTCCTTCTTAGGGATTCGTAGCAATGCTTGTCCGTCTTATAAGTGTTGCAAAGGCTATAGCCACGATTCTTGTATGCCTTAGCTAGATATAGTCACGATTCTTGTCCGCCTTGGCTATATATAGCCACGATTCTTGTATGCCTTAGCTAGATATAGCCACGATCCATGTACGTCTTAGCCTATATCCACAAATCATGTGTGTCTTAGCCTATAACCACTAACCTTGGGTGTTTTAGCTTGAATGCATACCTTGTCTGTCTTAGCTTGGACATGGACCTTGTATGTCTTAGTTAAGATATGGACCTTGTCCGTCTTAGTCTAAGCCACAAGGCTTGTCTGGATTAGGTAAAGCACAAATCTTGTGCTTCTTAACTTTACAACATTACTTATCCGACTTGGGCTTAACTCCTAAGCGTGTCTGACTTAGATTTAGCTCCAATAGCTAATCCTCTTTACCCTTAGATCCATAGCTAATCCACCTTAGCATCAATTCTTAATGCTCATGCGTCCTAGCATTAGCACCTAATGCTTGTCTATATGAGCTTGCTTCACATATGCAAGCTTTAGAACCCTAACTTGTTTATTAAAGGACATACTAAGATTTACTCACATATATGTTGATGTGGTTATAGATGGTGGTAAATCAAGTATCGTTCACTCGGACTTGTGAAGATTCGATTTTCGACCTAATTCTAATTTTAATCTAGCAAATATATATAAAAGATGGTAGCAATATTATAGAAAGAGCTGAAACAAAGGATTCCACCATTAACCAATTTATGTGATTCAGTTAAAAACAATTTGCATGCAATTCTTACGTTCAAATTGATTCTAAAGTATTGCCAATATTATATTTTCAAAATATTAGTTGTTAATCACAAGCACGAAGCATCAAAAATTCCTATACCAAGCATGCACCATCAAGAGAAATCACAACTAATTAACCAAAATCATTTAATCAATTTTTAATTC
Organism: Papaver californicum; assembly: GCA_023531435.1. NCBI lineage: Eukaryota > Viridiplantae > Streptophyta > Magnoliopsida > Ranunculales > Papaveraceae > Papaver > Papaver californicum. The sequence continues at coordinate 8,838,900 of JAJJMC010006585.1, read as the reverse complement.
AATGCAAATAATCATAAAAAGAATTCTAGAAATTAATTAAATAAAAATTACCACATATTTATTAGAAAAATGACTTCCTCTGAAGCCCAAGCAATGGGTTTAGCTTATCATAGAAAACACTCTCTCAAATAATGGATACATAGCTCAAAAAGTGTTTAAAATGAAGAAAACAATTGACACGGAGAATTTGCTATTGATATAACTGTTGAAGAGAAGAAAAGATCAATGTTTCTAGCTGTTACAAAAGAGTTGAATATAAAAGAATAGGTGACGGAAATATTCAGCTATGGTGACGGTTTCTTCATCTCCTTCCTCTCGAATAAAATTTTTTTTGAATTTTTTTTTTCTCTTCTCTGGCCTCTGCCAGCCCCCCTCTGATGTTCTAATCGACTCCTTTATATAGTACAACCACTTTTACTCCCAATCTATAATTGTATCTTCTTTTTTTAATGGCAGATCGAGAAAAAAAAAATTCTTTGAAGGAAATAATATCGGCTGTATCTTCTTTCCCTTGACAGCAACTTGGCAATTAATTCTCTTGATATTGTTTCCATATTAGAACAAGAAACTACTATCTTCACCTCATTCACCCTCGAGGAAGATATCTCAGGGAATCGAATCAATATTCGAGTGCGAGAATATCTTTCTGTTTCTTTTTTTCTTTAACACAAATGAGATATTTTTTGGTGTGTTTAAACTATGCATGTCTCTTTCAAATAAGGAAACATTAAATCTTGTCTTAAAGCCCAAACTTTCCTCCAATATCTCGAGCAAAATCTTCCCAGTTGAGAAACAAAATTCATGCCCATTTTAATTTGAATTTCGAAGGAGGTGGTGCCCGTAGCCAAGTCTCGGGTGCCTTTATCAAATCTCATGGGGTGCCTTTATATATTTTCAGGGTGCCTTTATCATTCTTATGGGGTGTCTTTAACACATTTAAGCCAACTTTTCCCATGATTGTTTATTCTTCAAAAGCCTACAAAGTAATAATATTAGTACATAAATTGAGAAATAACAATATACAAATTGGGAATAAATCAGACACATAAATGTGCTTATTAAATACCCCAAAATTTACTATTTGCTAATCCTAGAGCAAATCTAAAAATAATCCTAACTCACTGTCGCAGGCATCACGATTGTACTTAACGTGTGCAACAAGCCTTTAAACCCCTAGGCGCTAGTGGACGAGTTTTGTCTCGTGAGGGTTCACAAGAGATATACCCACAAAACCTTTTACTCAAAAGCCTAGCTACTTGTGAACGATTGAGGGTAGACACTAAACATGCTATTTAGTTGGCTATGGTAGGAATTACCCTGTTTTGAATCCAATTGTTGTACACGAGTTTGCACTCAGCGTACTAAAATTTATATATAAGAAAACAAAGCACTACTCAGAAAGTCGTACAATGGACCACGCTACTCGGAATTTAACAAACCACAATCACATGAATACATTAAAAAGATGGATATGGAGATAGAATTGTGCGCATGTTGAATAAGGTGAACGGTGTTTCCCAGAATATCTGTATGAACATCATGCCAAGATGAACCCTTATGGATTGGGATACGCACCCACTGGTCTGAATCCTAATTCTAGTATCAACTCATCTGATATATACAAGGGCCCCAACGGTCGATTTATTGAATATATACAATTTATTTATTTCTTTATTTATTTTTTTTGATTTTTTTTTCTGACAACATGATTAGATCTTTTGGATCTAAACGCATGCTCCTTTTCAGCAGATTACATGATAGTTCCCATGGATCCTGCATTCCACGCTTGCTTAGACGACAGAGACTGGGAGAACACACACATATTGCTATCCAAGTGTCAATCTTTTTTTTATTTATTCTTTTTAATTATTGGTCAAGTTCAATAATGGGGTTTGATCTCAATTATTCAACTTCATCCTAACGATTATAACAAGGCAATACTAGTGCCCCGCCAAATCACTTATAGAAACACAAAAATTTGTAAAAATAAAAACAGAACATGATACGGTGATGACTCCGAGATATGGTGACAACTATCATGTTATTTCTAACACATGAGCTTTGTCCTTTTATGAATAGACCATTAGTTGGGTCCCCCAGCTCCTACAGCTAAGAAATTTATTTCCATCTACTTAGAATGGTTAGTGTCATCCTGAATTGTTCACAAGTTTCTAAATTTTGGAGTTTTTGGTACAACTAAATTTTGTAAATTTTTCTCCCTTACCCCCAAACATAAATTGAACATAGTCCTCGATGTTCTAAAGATAATGAATAAAAGAATGAACAAAGAGAATTAATGAACAAAGTAAAAGAAATAGGGAAGGATATTACCAGAACTGTGTACCAAGAGCATATGGGTTTCCCCCCATAGAGCGCTAAGTTTAAAGTCTTCATCCAGACCAAGAAAGGATTAGTCACAATTTTCGAATCATACAACAATAATCTGAATAATTGTGGATCCTTGAAGTCAACTGAATTTGACTTATACAGTTGACCAAGATGAATTTCATGAAAGTGGTGGTCATTACCATGAGCATATGTCGATTTAAACTTCCGAAAATATTCATGTTTGGTTTCAAAGTTTACGAATTAACACATATGAAGTTCAGAAGTTCCCATATTTGGTAGAAAAATATTTGATGGGAAAACAAAGTCAATTATGGTATTATCGCCTGGGTAAACCACATAAACTATAAGAAGGGTTTCTAACAACTGAATTTCTTTTTGGACATGTTTAGGTTCCGAAAACAGTTCTTGAAGATAATCCCTTAATAAGGTAGAGGAACAGACATCAAGCCCCAAGTGAAGTACCTCTATAAGAGTTAAAGGTAAAGCACAAGGAGAATAATAATCACCCCCAAACTTAGAATTTTGGGTGTCTCTAGAAAGACTAGTCACAATATCCCTAATTTCTAGGTCATCAGATTCCAGTAAATGGTCAATTGCTTCTTCTAAGTTATAAGCAGGAGGTGCATCCTCACTCATATTTAAAATCTTTACGATTCTATCGTCTTCGTCAAGGAATATGGACTTTGAATCGTTGGACTCTGAAGGATAAACCCATTCCTCTAAACCATCATCGTCTTCATAATAACAAGGAAATATTTCACCGTCTATAACAATGGTATCTCTAGTTAAATCCTTTTCCTCTTGAATAGGAAAATAATCATCAACATTATTGGGATTGGAACTAGAAACATCATTATTATCGTGAAGCTCAATTGTTATGAAAATTTCCTCATCATTATGACTACGGATTTAAATTTCCTCATCAACAATATCTTCATCATCATAGTAATATGAAGATGATTGAACCTTATCTAAATAAGTAGTGTCATCTATTCTAACCTCGTCCTCTAAATTAGGTAAATATTCATCATTATTATCAAGGGTAAAATTGGAAACACTATTTTGGCAATTAAATTCATTTTGAGCAATTCTCCTCGCTACAATTCTTTCTTTTGTCTCTAATTCAAACCTATTTGTATTCTCAGTTAACTGCTCGTGGGTCTATTTTAGAGGCATAATAGGTTCATAAGGAGTACTAGGTCGCAACAGCTTGAGTGATATTTCTAGAATGGTATTTTGGGTCATTATAAGGAGTAGAAAATCCCATCCGCTTCATGGAATTTTCAAAAGAAATAGTACTCTATTGCAACTTCTCGAGGGCATCCTTCAAAGACAAATAACTCGAATTTTGCTCGTTTTCCCGTTCATATGACTGGTGCGCGTATGAATAGTAATTCGGATCACTATGGTATGAGTCATAACCTTTAGAAGGTTGGTAGTGGTCCCAAGTACTATCCACACTATGGTCATAGTACGGGTAATGTCTATTTCGATACTCAGTCGGATATTCATTGTATTGGCTATCATAATACCAGTTCGACATTTTTTTATATGGTGCGCACGCAAATGAAAGTTCGACTAAAATAGGTAAGCTCAGGTTACCTTAGTAGAATATATCTACAATCAAAGACTGGTCAAAGGTACGAGGCTAAGGCTTGTGTAATTTCAGCTGGTAACTCCCATAAGGCCCAAGGCACGGGTTCAGCTTACTTTTCCACGAATTTTCCTAAAACCGGTAGTCCGACAAATGCAAAATGTTGTGTGTGCATGTTATATATATATATACAATTTTAGACCTAATTCTAATTTTAATCTAGCAAATATATACAAAAGATGGTAGAACTATTATATAAAGAGCTGAGACAAATGATTCCACCATTAACCAATTTATGTGATTCAGTTAAAAACAATTTTGATGCAATTCTTACGTTCAAATTGATTCTAAAGTATTGCCAATATTAGGTTTTCAAAATATTAGTTGTTAATCACAAGCATGAAGCATCAAAAATCCTTAGACCAAGCATGCACCATCAAGAGAAAACACAACTAATTAATAAAAATCATTTAATCAATTTTTAATTCAATGCAAATAATCATAAAAAGAATTATAGAAATTAATTAAATAAAAATTACCTTATATTTATTGGAAAAATGACTTCACCCGAAGCCTCATCAATGGGGTTTAGCTCATCATAGCAAACACTCTCTCAAATGATGGATGCATAGCTCAAAAAAAAGTGTTTAAAATGAAGAAAACAATTGACACAGAGAATTTGCTATTGATAGAATTGTTGCAGAGAAGAAAAGATCACTGTTTCTAGCTGTTACAAAAGAGCTGAATATAAAGAATAGGTGACGGAAATATTCAACTATGGTGACGGTTTCTTCATCACTTTCCTCAAGAACAAAAAAAATTTTGAATTTTTTTTCTCTCTTCTCTGGCCTCTACCAGCCCCCCTCTGATGTTCTAATCGACTCCTTTATATAGTACAACCACTTTTACTCCCAATCTATAATTGTATCTTCTTTTTTAAATGGCAGATCGAGAAAAAAAAATTTCTTTGAAGGAAATAATATCGGCTGTATCTTCTTTCCCTTGACAGCAACTTGGCAATTAATTCTCTTGATATTGTTTCCATATTAGAACAAGAAACTACTATCTTCACCTCATTCACCCTCAAGGAAGATATCTCAGAGAATCGAATCAATATTCGAGTCCGAGAATATCTATCTGTTTCTTTTTTTCTTTAACACAAACGAGATGTTTTTTGGTGTGTTTAAACTGTGCACGTCTCTTTCAAATAAGGAAACATTAAATCTTGTCTTAAAGCCTAAACTTTCCTCTAATATCTCGAGCAAAATCTTCCCAGTTGAGAAACAAAATTCCCGCCCATTTTAATTTGAATAAGTACACATATATGGTACAAGGGTGAAGTAGTCTGGCGCTAGGATTGGTCCGGCGCCATGCAAGTTTTTCTCAATGCTTGGATGCGCAGGCTTGGAAATGGCACAAGCATAGAAGTGGCAAGCCTGGAAGTGCGCAGGCTTGGAAATGACACAAACTTGGAAGTAAGCCTGTAAGTGCACAAGCTTGGAAATGGAACAAGCTTAGAAGTAGCAAGTCTGAAAGTGCACAGGCTTGGAAATGGTACAAGCTTAGAAATAGCAAGCCTGGAAGTGCGCAGGCTTGGAAATGACACAAACTTAGAATTAACAAGCCTGGAAGTTTTCGAAGTCAAGATTATGCAAAAGTTCTCAAGGACAGTGCAAGGAATGCTCGAGGGATGCCCAAGGACCGGCCATGCAAGGGATGCTCGATAATGCTGCTAGGAGCTTGGCGTTTTTGCCCTTGGAAAAACGTCAAGGAGCTTGGCGTTACGCGACAAGGAGATGGTGATGTGTTCTTGGGAACACATCAAGGAGTTGGTGTTGTGTTATTGGGAACGCAAAAAAGAGTTAACGATGTGCTCTGGAGATGCGACAATTAAATCGACGTTGTGCTCTTGAGGACCATGAAAAGAGTTGGAGATGTGTCTTAAATATGTAGCAAGGAGCTTGGCGACGTGCTTATTGGGGATGCTGGTGAGGAGCTTGGCGCTGTGTTCTTAAGGATCATGCGAGGAGTTGGCGCTGGTGATCTTTGACGCTGCAAGGAGCTTGGCGCTAGTGATCTTCGGAACGCGACAAGGCTGGTGTTGTGCTCTTAGAGGATGGAGAGTCTTGACGTTATGATTCTATGTCTTGGCGTTGGGACTAACCCAGCGTCGTGCATGCTAGGTCTTGGCGCTAGGACAATCCCAGCATCGTGCATGCTAAGGTTTTGCGCACTTTTCTTTTTGTGTAAATATCAGGTTTTTTGCCAAGTTGTTGTTATTGATACTTGAAGCCAAGGAATTCAACCGGGGAATTAAGGTACTTGGCCTAAGTTCAAATTGCATATAACATACGTAGAATATCGAAAGTTCATCCTGGCGAAGCTCTGATATTATATGTATGTATATATCTATTGAAAAGCTACAAGATCAACTTAGAGTACTTATATCTATTAAAATGGGCGAGAAACAAAATTCCCTCTAATATGGTGACAACCTCTAATATGTATGTACACATGAGTTTTAGAAGTGAAGTATCTACACCATAGTATAAAACGGAAGCCAGGAATTCAAACCTAAGATGAATAAGTAAACCAGCTAAAGTAGAGGATAAAATAAGAAGGAAAAGAATTTTGCTACATTACACACTTCACATATGTTATATACGAGACTGATTGATCCGAAATGGAAACTCAGGATTGTAATAATTTCATGCATAGAATAAATTATGATGTAGTGGACAAAACAAACATGTTTTGTAGGTGTGGTAATGGTGCCACTGATTAGTTGAATGAGACCCCAATTATTATTTACTGAAAAACCCTTTTATGCCTTTTCTGTAACTAATTGTTCTTGCTGCTGGAAGTATATCCATTTTGCTTGAGCATATTGATTTGGATGTTCCAGAATGTTGGTCATCGGTTGGGTTATTGCTGTACTAAATTTTAAAGGGCTGAAGCAATCATGCTATGCTCTTAAAAAGTGAATTTTGTGGTCAATGATTATTATGTAAAACAAGCAAGTTACTAGTATATCTTGATACCTTTTCATTTATGAGATAAAAAATCTTTCCAGTGGTGAAAGTAACATAATCTCTTACTTTGCATCTTAAAATTGTTGAATGTTCAAGTAAGTAGTTCGCCAACAGTTCCGTGTTCAGCATTTCGAGTAAAAAAGAAAAACCGTTATGGGTGTGACATCATCTCTATCGAGCTATATTTTCTGATACTTTTTGACTTAATTTGCCAATTTGGACTAACCCTTTTCTTAATCTGTTCAAAGTTGTGTCTTAATGTTTCCTTCAGTTAGTTTCTGATGTCTTGTTGCTGTAACATTTTCATTTGCTTACACAGATTTATTTATCAAACAAATTATTTGGTGGCAATTTGTTCGTCCAGGGAGAACCGCAATATTTTTATGGGAGTTCAATTGGTTTTTGGTGCTCATCCCTAAGGGTTATTCCATTTTCAAAACAATGCCCTTATTTCAGTAGGTATCAGTCTATTATTTCATAATCCTAATTTCCCACACGTGAGAACTTTGATGGACCGCTTGATTAGAGCATCCCAGAGGACATATTTGTTTCACTCAACCTCTTCCTCCAGATCCTTATTTTCACGACTCCTACGACCACTCTGTGACGACATACAAAAACCTTCCGTCAACTCTTTCTTCCAGTCCCGAACTTATCTTTCTGAGATGCGTAATCAGCGTGTGAAGGGAATATTTCGAGAATTCTCTGAAACAAAATTCAATATGAGTCTGAATATGCTCCTCCCAAAGAGGTAATCACTGCTCTTTTGTTTGTATGTTAGCAGTTTACTCTATGATATCTTGATTTTAGCGTCTTGTGTTTGTGCATGTTTTGTTGTACAGTCTGCTACGAGATTCAACTCTTTTTCGGTGGAAGATCGTCCCGGAGAAAAGTGGATCAGATTGAGAAGAAAATATGGAGAAGAGGATATAAAAATTGAGGTGACGATGTTTGATGGGTCTGTTCCTGCACCAAAAATTGGTGATGACGACGAATATGGTTCTACGCAGCTGCACATTAGCTTGATAGTCGATATCTCAAAGAGTGAAAACGACAGTGTTTTGAATTCGTATACTCTGCATGGCCGGATTGCCTTGAAATTGATAAGGTGTTCATGCTTAGGCGTAATGGAATACCTGCAAAGCCCTACGTAGGACCAGATTTTAAATACGGCATTCCTTCATATTCATTTGCTCGTTCTATTTCTCTCTTTCTTTCTTTCGTGTTTTTTTTCCCGTCTAGCATATTCTGCCTCCTAATTTGGTTTTTGTTTTCCTCCAGGGACTTCGATGTTGAGCTTCAGAGTTCACTTCAGGAATTCTTGGAGGCAAGGGGAGTAAATGAAGAACTTGCTGATTTCCTGCATGAATATATGATGAACAAAGATAAAACCGAGTTTATCCGATGGATGGGAAATATCAAATCTTTCATTGAAAATTAGACGGATCTTCCTAGTGAATGCTCTGATCCCATTCCACCCCTCTCTTTTCCTTTTACATAAGATTGTCATTAATCTGTTAATAATGGTTCTTGTTTTTTGAGCTACAGTTTTGGCTGGTTGCTGGCACATTTAATACTGCTTAATACAATTTCCACATATGCAAATAGGTCATGCAGACAAACCATGTACATTGACAGGATTATATTTAGATCTGGAATCTAAAGATATTTTTGATCAAAGCATAGTAACTTTCTCAACTGAAATGTCACTAATTTTGGTGTTGTATTCATGCAAGCACAAAAGGCACCATCTTAGATGTTACGCTCGCTTGCAGTATCCATTACCTCTGCATAAATAAGGCGAGCATTAAGTGTTTTTTTTTTAAAGCTCCCTTTAGAGCTGCCCCAGAGTGGTCAGGATCGTATCTGAAAGTATTACTTTAGTGATAGAATTAGAAATTGCAATACTCTTTCTGCCAACTATACATGAAAAGTGGGCAATAAAGGTTCACATTCTTCTGATAATAATATATGTATGATTCTCAATGGGTTTTACACTCAATAAGTACAAATTGGATTGATTGCCAAAATTGTGTTATATTGTATGTCATTGTCCACATCTTCTTTGTAGAATTGCGAGCCATTGTTAGTTCGCTCTGAGCTAGAAATTTTTTAAAGCATTATATGCAGATTTTTACTCGGTGCCTAGCAGACTAGTTTTGGGATTATTTTTGCAGTCTCAAATCTCAAAATCAAATCAGTTGTGGTGTCTCGGCCTCAAACAGCTTATCAATCTTGCTAACATTGCTTAATTCCACAACAATAAGCTCGTTAATTATTTTGTAAGAATTGTGGAGCTTACAAAAGCATGGTCTGGCGAGAATGCTCAAGGTGGTCTTATATCCCAATCATGCTATTGCAACCCCTCTTGATTAAGCCCAATTGTAGGACATCCACCCCGAAAGTGCACGGTTCATCTAGAATCTCAATACCTTAGGAATACAAATTACCAACACTACGCACATACAATTTGTTTTCTTTTGCAGAAGTATATCAAAATAAAGTATAAAAAATCTTATATTTATTTTGAAGAAAGATCACTTTTTCTAGTCTAAAGAACTTAAAATCAAGATAAAAACTCAACCAAAACTATCTTTAATGTACAGAGCGCTATAAGGAATTGTGTAAACGAAAAATAAAATAAAAGAAGGCTCAGACTTAATTAACTAGAGCTTGAGAGACAAGTCAAGCTTCTGTAATTCATGATCTCCAGCCGACCTTTCATGATCGTAAGCACCAAACCTCCCCGCACCACCCCCATTAGATGTCATGTATCCCTCTTGAAGATGGTAGTACTGCAATCTTCCAATTCCTAGAGACTGATGATCAACTGGTGATCTTGACCATCCATAACCATATTGATCATAGAATGAAGGTTTATGAATCATAGAATGAGCTTGAATCCCAAGTGATGATCTAATATTAAGAGATGAATGAACAGGTAAACTAGAAGCCATGCTCATTTGGTGGTGGTTATACTGTTGATCAAAATCCATAATTTGTTTGGATTTATTACTTGTTATTAAGCTTCTCTCTCTTTTATGTGCGTTTTGATGTCCTCCGAGTGCCTGTGAACTATAAAATTCTCTATTGCAATAGTTACAAAGAAACATTCTTCTTTCTTCTGATTTCGACTTGCTATTATACGTAGCACCGAGATCATGATCATCAGATAGTGTTTCGAATGATGATAAACCCACTTTGAGACAATCTTTATGGTTGATTTCTGAATTCAACTGATCATGATTAGAATTCTTACTACCAAGAGATAGATCTAAGAACGGATCAGATTTTGCATTCTCCTTTTGTTGTTGCTGTTGTCTTTTACCTTTATTATCTCGACATGTCTCCATTACAGGAACTAATGCCATGGAAGTATACTGGATAAAGATTATTTATTTTTGGAACTTATGCATAGCATCTAGGTCTATTAGGAATAAGGAATATATATTGTGAAAGAGACTATGAGCTAAAGAGGAAAGAAATGGTAAGTTTCTAAATATGTAACAAGGATGATGTCATATGGGCAGTGTTTTACAGTTACGATGTCTCAAAATGGTAAGAACTTAGAGTGAAAGATAAGTTTGGAAATGGTATTATTAAAAGTAAGGAAATTTAAGTTTCAAAAATATTAACTATTTTGTCGTGTTATTAATTGAGTTCTTGATTTGAAATTCTGTGGGGATAAAATCTTTCGATTACTTAGACAAGGATCTACTGTACGATACTCCCTCTGTACCCTATATATAGGGGGTTTTTCTAATTCTTTTAGAATAAAAAAAAATATAAATTTTGTAAATATGTATTATTTTTTCTGTCTTATCCCTTATTTTATTTTTACTACTAGAAATATAAATTTAATTGTGATAATTTCCAGGTATCATAAATAAAGGCATATGTAGAAAATATAATTTTGAAATTAGAACTCCGTCTATTTAATGGGACTACAAAATTTTTAAACTCCATCTTTATAATAGGTACTGAGGGAGTAATTGATTGTTAATGTGGTTGTGGTTTACAAAGATGGGATCTATCCTGTCTCTTCTTTCTCTTTTTTCCTCCTTATTGTTTATAAACTGTTACTAGATCGAGCTAGTTTCACCTACCAAGGGTGAAAGGTCCATCCATGAATGATATCGTCTTAAATTTTTAACTTTTTGCGTCGTGATCTGATGTGTTCTTTTGAGTTTCGATGGCATTAAGAAGAACCTTTAATCATGGAATACCTCTACAAATTAGGGGATACTTAGGGATTATACCAACCTAGATATATTGATAAGGGATGTTCTAAAACTATAAATGACGAAGTTATCCCTTTTATATTTTATATTTTATTTTATTTTAATATATATATATATATATATATATTGTTTATTTTATTTATTATTTTTTTTTATTATAAATGGCGATCTTGAAATTTTTAGAAAAAAAAGTTATTTAAAAAAAAAAAATTTAAAGATAATAAATTAAAATTACGATGGTAGTTTGGTCATTACAAAATATGTATGGATAAGGGGTTATTGATTTTACTTCAAATGTCTCTAATTTGTTTTATTATATATCTCCCAGTTTGTGAACGTATCCCCTAATTAAATGTTCATTAAGAAACTACATTCTTAAAAATAAAAATAAAAACAAAAACATAATCGAAGAACCAATAAATTGGAGCGCACATCCACTTGGACATGTTTCTATAAAATCTGCTTGCAATCTAAATATCGCGGAAACAATCTTGGTGACTCTATTTATACGTGTACAAGATAATAGCTTAGTCCCATAGACATATAGAGTACCTGCGGAGTACAAAATTCATCTCTCACTTACTTTATCTCATCACGAGGAAAACCCACATCAACGGTCATGATCAGGGCTAGCAGATAATCTATAGGGACGTGGTTGTTGTCGAATGGTCAGAGACGTGATGGAGTAGTCTACTCAGCATTAAATGCAACATGCAAATTTACAGAGCACATGGTCTTTTAGCATGCAGACTCATAGTAAGTGTCACCATATGGAAGGAGTAGGTAAATGACGAACGAAGGTACATATACCATCAAGTTTTGATGTAACCAGTGATAGTGAAAAGGTCCCATACCAAGGTAGAGGCTATAAATACTATATTCAACTTATATTCTAAGCAGGGGGAAATCAATCTAAGAGAGAGAAAATATTAGAGCTCATATTTGTAACGGAAATTAGGAGAAAAACTTTAATACTTAGAAAACCTTTTTCATTTAGTATTAGTCTTGCAAACGTGTTCATATGCAATTATTTCTCATTATCCCGTGGACAAAGGAGAAAGCCAAACCACGTAATCTTATGTGTGTTCTGTTATAATCTTCAATATCCCAACGACGTTGGAACTCTATTTGTATGACCTTGTAAATTTCTTGGAGAAACTCTTTTGATGTTTCATTTTCTTCCAGTCGATCGTATTGTTTAAAAAGTTTTGATGTTAATATGTTTTCCACCGTTACTCACAATAGAGTCTCTACACCACATCCCTTCCCTCTGAATTGGTGAATGGTCATAAGTACGATCAATAAGAGTATGTCTGGATACACAATCATAAGTTTTGAGTTCAAACTCTTTGACATATTAGAAAACAACTGATTAAAAGTATAATCATCCCCTATAAGGTTGTCTGTATGTATGAGAATGACCATTGAGTTCTGTTGGATATTGATCATAGCCAAAAGATTGGTTTTGATTATACCCCTGGCATGGTTGGTAATTGTCATAAGACTGAGATTGAAAACTATATTGATTACCATTATTATATGATTGATCTTGTGCATCGTACATGTTATTTCCGAAGGGAAACATGACGAATCACAATAAAGGGAAAATCTGAAGAAAAAAAAACTGAAACTTATAATCTGTTTTCAGAATTTACCTCCTGTTTTTACGAGACTTGAACACCTTCAGCGAGTTGTTAACACCACGAAAAACGGAAAAACACTAAAGAAGAACGTGAAAATATATCATAAACTACGTACTAAAACAAGATAAAACAAATAAGAAATCAATTTGCAACTGATCCTCGTTAGTGGCACCAAAATTTGTTTTGTGTCGTTAATGTAACAAATTACTTAAAATATTTCACATAAATTAGTAGTAATATAACGGTATTAAGGATCGTTCTCACAGAGAATTGTCTAATTGAGATGTTATTCGGATCAACAAATAAAAATAAAAGTAAATACTAGGGGGATTGTTTGAGTAAAGTAAATAAAAAGACATTAAGAAAAAAAAAAGATTAAGAATTCCTTCATTGTTACCAAACATTAACTCAATTAGTATACTTATCTATCTTTTGTTTGTACCATTCATCACCAACCATAAAATAGCAATTAACTCTGTTATCCCCAAAACTCCTAGTGTTACTAGATATGGAAACGCTCAGTTACCAGATTGTGTCCATTCGAGCCACCATGAATAAGCTCTCAAGGTGTAACCTAGTCGAATGCATTCAGATTTATGAATTTAGGTTGATTCTAGCATCAAACACATAAGCTTGGTCTGCTTACTAGTGTTGTCTTCACACGTGATTGCTCCACATAATCCCTCTGCAAGGTTCACGTTCTCTACTTGTGTAAGAGATGTTCGGTGCACGTATCTCACAACTCTCTGCTAGCAATAGAATAATCAATAAATTAATTTTGAGTGCACTCCAAACAATCTAAGAGTCACTCATAAACTTTTGATATGGTAAATACAATCGACAATGATTAAGACTCTAAATAAACTTCTATAAATAATTAATAAAGCTTCACACTTAGAAAATTGAACTCATCCTTAATTAACAAAAGTTTAGTTGCTCGTATTACAAGGAAAATGAAGAAGAATAAAAACTCTTTCCTCCTAAAGAGGTAAACCCTAGGTTTAAGATGTAGAAGATATGATATAAGAGATAGTAGGTGGTCCTTGTTTGAGCCTTTGATGTATTCTTTTATAGCCTTCAATGTTTATCCCCCAAGTTTTCTCCAATTAGAGTTATTCCATATTTCGAAATCCAAGTGTATACCCCATGCTCGGGTTTCGGTCGAGAACTGGCCAAAGATAGGTAAAACTAGCCAAAAATATGTTGCTTCCGAATATGGCTTGAACCGTATAAGTTGGTTCGTGAACTGAAATTTTCAGTTTACGAACCGAATTATGAAAAGTATCTAATAGAGGTCCAAAACTTGTTAGTTCGGGAACTCCAATATTCAGTTCGTGAATTGAGATATGAAAAATTGTCCAAGAGAGCTCCTTTTAAGCGTAGTTCGCTAACTGATTCACAAACTAGCTAAATATCAAAAAGTGTATAGGAGAACTCCGTTTTTGCACATTATACGAACTGGATAATTCTTTTCTTGCTCTTTTTACCATTTTCTTCATAACTTCTTCGTCTGACGTCTGATTGATCTTATTCTTATTGCGTTGGCTTCGTCTCTTCGTTCTCTACAAGATAATGGTAAAAATTTTAGGTTTGAATAAGTTCTTCTTGGTGTTTGATATTCCTTCACTTGTAGACTTTATTTTTGTAGCTATTTCCACTTTTTTTTTTGTATAATTCACCTATTAAAAGGCATAAACTATATAAAAAAAGCACAATAGAAGGTAATATACACAAACTATAGCTAAAACAAGTATGTAATTGACACTCAAAATATGTAAATTATGCACTTATCACCCCTTATGAAATTTGGAGAATTAGAAAACCCAATATCTCTTATTGTAGGGTATGGGGTTATTTATCTTATGTTTGAAATCTTGATCTTAAAAAACTTAGAAAGCTGAGCTTATGAAAGTATTTTTGTTAGATATGCTCATGACAGTAAGACTTATAATTTTTTTTTAATTTTAATAATAAAGTTGTTATTGTATTTATTGATGTTGATTGCTTTGAAGATAGATTTTCTTTTAAATATAGAAATAATGGGGGTTCTCTATCAAATATTGTATTAAGTACAGAATATGAATCTAGAATAGAATAACTTGTAAATGATTAATCTAAAGTCACTGAAATTGAACCTAGACATAGAAAAAGAGCTAAGATTGAGAATAACTTTGGTTCTGACTTTTCTACTTATATTTTAGAGGAAGAACATTCTAACTTGAAAGAGGCCCTTAGTTATCCAGACGTGAACTTTTGACAAAAATCCATTGAAAGTGAGATGAAATCCTTTACTTTTAACAGAACTTGGTTTAACATATTTAGCCTCTGATGTTTGTCATAATATAGGTGCAACAGATTAGTGATCTTAATTCCACTCAGTTACCAAATAATATAATGGAATTCAAGTTCGTTCCCAAGAAGAGAAAGGAGTTTAAGTTGTTGAAAGTGTCACAAGATAGATTTTTTTTAGGTTCTAAAGAAAGTAAACAAAGCAATTTAAAGTTAAGTTGTAGGCAATAAGGAGAGAGTTGATTCCTGAAGTCCTTATTCATTACTAAGAACTCATTGAATTAGTATACTCATATATTCTTAATTCATCATAAATTATTACCAACCGTAGGATAGCAGCTAGAGCAGTGTTATCCCCGACAATCCTTTGGTCTATGGTCATTGAAGCTATGGAATACCAGATTTTATTCGTCTAAACCACCTAGAAGTAGCAGAATCTAAGTGTAATTTGGTCAAATGGTTTATATTTTGTGACTTTATAGGTTGATTATCGTAGTTAAACTCTTAGCGCAAGGTCCACTTTTTAGTATTATTTTTACACGCGATTTCTCCACAGAATCCCTCTGCAAGGTCTCACGTTTTCTACTTATGTAGGAGTTATTCAACAATTACGGATATCTTAACTCCTTACTAGCATAGCAATAGATCAATCAATAAATTGATTTAGTTGTCCACCTAAAATAATTAATTAATCAATCATAAACAATCTTCATAGTAGAAACAAACAATAATCATGTGAAGAATTTAAAATAGATTCATATATTAAATCAAATCATATTTAGAACTTAGAATTCATCCTCAATAAATTATGTTTTTAGATACTCATGGATGTAGAAGCACCCATGTTATACATAAGAGTAAAGAGAATTAGTTATGATGATGGAACCGTTCCAAAACTCTAGCTCTTGCTCCTTCTGTTGTTGATTTCCTCCAAGATTTGCAAAGTAGTGTAAAAGGTGTCTTATTAGGGTTATGAAAGTACTCTTGTATAGTTCTCACTAAATTTATGAGTTAGAGTCCTAATGGGACCATGTTACCTTTCAAATATATACAAGGTGGTGATAAGAATTTTTGGGTTTGAATGTTCAATTATTTACTCGGTAGTCATTCTTATGTTTTTTCGACGTTCTTTGTTCTTTTTCGTCGTATTTCTTCCACTTCTCTTGGCTCTAGACACTTGGATAATTTGATTACTTCACTTTTTAGCTCAATTATATCCATTTTAACTCTTATTGGGATGATTCACCTAATGTAAATAAATAAAACAAAACAAGAGTTATAACAAATAATATACAAAAAATCTAACTAATACAAGTATGGAATTGACACTAAAAACATGTAAATTAAGCACTTATCACCTCCTGGTTGTAAAACTATAGGTTATAAAATTGATCCTTAAAAGGAAGATAAAACTTGATGGTTCAGTGAATAAATACAAAGTTAGCTAGGTTGGTAGCTAAAGGATGTAGACAAAAACAAAACATAGACTTTTTGACACTTATTCTCTCGTTACTAGAATAACTTCCATTTATCATGTTTTGATTGATGTTGTTGTTGTGAATAACCTTGTTATTCATCAATGGATGTCAAAACAACCTTCTTAAATAGTGAGTTAGAAGAGGAGATTATATGGACTAACCTGAAGGTTTTAATTATAGTCATTGGTCAAGAACAAAAAGTTCGTAAGTTAGATAAGTCACTTTATAGTTTGAAACAAGCTCCTAAAATTAGCATGAAAAGTGATAATTTGATGATTTTGAATGGTTTCAGAAATAATGAAAGTGACAAATGCATATACTATATGCTTGAGATTAATACATGTATTAACATTTGTTTGTATGTGGATGATTTTTGGCTCAAACTGATATGTAGTTACTGAAACTAAGAATATGCTACATTCTAACTTTGATATGAAATACTCAGGTGAAGCTAGTGCGGTTCTTGGAATTAAAATTACTATTATGGTAATGATATTTCTTTAGATCAATCTCACTACATAAAATATCTTAAAGAAGTATAATTATTTTGATTGTAAATCTTTCTTTAATCCTTTTGATTATAATGTTAAGTTTTTCAAGAAAACTGGAGATAGTATTAGACAAAATGAACCATAAACCTAAGGTCACACTAGAAAAGGTCCGCAGTCCCTGAAGCATATTGAGATGCTGAGTAGAATACCCTTTCAGATGACTCCTAAGCCACCACTGGGTATCTATTCAACATTGCTGGAGG
The DNA here is from genome assembly GCA_023531435.1 of Papaver californicum. Taxonomy (NCBI): domain Eukaryota; kingdom Viridiplantae; phylum Streptophyta; class Magnoliopsida; order Ranunculales; family Papaveraceae; genus Papaver; species Papaver californicum. The sequence continues at coordinate 8,821,520 of JAJJMC010006585.1, read as the reverse complement.
CACTATCTCTTGGAAATCCAAAAAATAAACCATCTTAGATTATTAGTGTACTATAGATTCGAAATTAATAACAGTAGCAACAACTAGTGAAGATTTATATGGTTGAGAAACATACTATCAAACATCTCTACATGGGATAGAACGATACCAACCATTTTGATCCACTGTGATAGTAACATGGCTATCACAATAGTTCATAGCAGTTATTATAAGGGTAAGAATCGGCAGATTCGTCGAAAACACAACAAAGTTAGATAATTTATCACAAATGGTGTTGTAAGAGTGGATCATGTAAGGTTTGAAGGAAATTTGGCCGGCTGATCCTTTGACGAAAGGATTAGCAAGAAAAAAGGTTTGGAATATCTGTAAAGGAACGAAACATGCCCATTAGTAATTACGTCATTTATGATGGAAACTCTACCTATACACTGTAGAGACCAAGAAATAAGTTTTAAAGGGAAAAATAAAGGCAAAAATGATATGGACAAAGTCATGCATTTTCCCATAGCATGATATCCTGAAGCGAGTTGAAGTTGGGTTTTTCAAACTCTTAATGATGTCTATAGCTCTATTTAAAGTGGAGTACTATGATTCAAGAGCACTCTTGATAAACTCACACATATGAATGTGAAGGTGTGGCCATCTTCTATGAAAACTTGGACATTTCTCTAGAGAGTTCATTAAAATTGGAAACAAGAACACGACCGTAATGTGTTAGCCTTAGGACTTTACTCTTAATATGATTGTGTTTTTTAGATAATGTTATTATCTCCTACTAAACCTTTTTATTTCTTTATAAACAAAAAAAATTATCGCTGAAAATATTTATGGTTTTCATTTATCTTTTTGCTAAAAGAAATTGATTTCACTTCGAACCTGATTTGATAGAGAGAAAAACACAAGTTTTTGCAACCTTAATTTGTGAGAAGGAAAAGTATCCTAAACGAGATTGAAAGACTGTTAGTGTTTAATCTCTCAGAGTGCAAGAGAGACTGAAAGGTTGAGAAATCAGTTTTTTTCTCCTGGAAATGACGCTACAATCTATGTCTGCAGTAATTATACAATTGTTTCCAAAAATTTCCACTTAAACAAGGATGAGCAAAAACACATATGATATCCTTTTCAATGACTTTCTTTTTTTCTTTAACTATTTTTGGGAGGATCTTCTAGTGGTGGTGATATGTTGTTGTTAGTGGCATGAAGAATCCATTGTAGGTGATCATGTTAGTAGCAGTGGTATAAATTTAATGGTTTAAGTTAGGATGAAACCTGGTTTATATAGTTTGTAGTGATTAAGGATTTATCACCGGTGATCATGGTATTGGTGTTATTGTAGATTTTAGGGTTTAAACTATATCAAATCTAGGTTCATCTTAGTTTAATCTACGGTAGAACCAAATCCATCCTAACTATTATTTGAATAAATGTTTAATTTCGGATGTTCTATATCAACAACAAATTTAGTTCTCTAGATTACTTCAAACTCTTTTAATATTATAAGTTTCATTAAAATTCGACTTATACTTACTCATTAATTTTTTTGGTTTTATTTTTTTTTTAAATTAGAGAGAGAAAAATATGAACGGAAGAAAAAAGATATTAGTCATTAGATAAGGGGTAATACTGCATAGCCTAACTTTTTATTATCTATAACAACCAAGATTTGAGTTAGTCGTCCACTTCGGGCATTTTGAACCAAATCTAATTGTTTGGATAATTATGACAAGATCGCATAAATAATCGTCACCTTTTAAAAATATTTTCCCTTTTTATCGCACACGATTTGAAAACCTTCTCTAAGGATACAATGAAGAATTGTTGGTAGCGAGTTGTGATTACTCGGACATACAAGAAAAAACACATTGTGAATCTCTGAATATCCTTAGTACTTAGAGAAAAATTGGAAGGATTAGGTTGCCCATTGTTTTTGAAACAACTATACTTATGGGGAGGATGTTGTCTATTGGAGGCGTCTAGTTGTGCCAACAAACACTTCTTAGCTATAACAACATATGCAGTGATTTAATTTCATACCAACCAATGTGCCTAAAAAGCAAAATGCTACGATCAGGTGAACACTTCTTAGTATATCTTACCACATAAAGTACATGTATGTCCAAGACGAAATGGTAGTCCAAAAAGATGTGAACGTTGAATAAGGAAAATGATATATGTCACCCAAAATTAGTACATCCAATGCACCCAACATTATATGGCTTATTGATTTTCATTGTGTTCAACCGTTCATCTGTGTTGAAGGCTCTTAAATCAATAACATTAATTACCTTCCAAAACACATACAAAAGGCCTGCCGTTTAATCATTTCAGATGATTTTTACTTCTTCTCCCAAAGAAAACAATCAATTTTATGAGATTTGGCGAAGTAAATCAATTAATCCACTTGGATCAGTATTTTTTTTCCCGACACCCTTGAATCGTTGTTACTCTACTCCATCTTTGGATAATTGATTAGAGAGGTAAAACTTGTGCTTATACTTTGTTTTTAATCATATAATTGTTTTGATCGATTTTTTTTTAATTATATATTGAATCGATCTATTTGTTACTGTTTTTGTTATTGTGGCTTTTTGATTGATTATGTTATTATATGTTAGTGTTATCAGATGCCATGGATAATAAGGTTTAGACAATCGGTTGTATGTGTGAAGAACTTAAGAAACAATCCATATAAAGTTCAGGGAAATTAAACTGGATAGGCAACAAACCAACTAGCTAATCACAACGATGCAGTACTGCTACTACAAATAACAAAATTATAACAGAGAGTTCCTGTTTAACACATACAAATGCTTAAAGTACCATTGTACTTTGATTCAAGGAGATCATAGACATTTTAATGCTGATCACTTTGAAATTGAATAACCTTGCCCATAATTTTGTCCTGCACTACGGTAGGAGTACAGGCTTACAGCGGTATTTTTTCTTCAGGTCCGTGAGAATCCCGTCGTAGCTAAATTCCTTATTCAGTGGCCTTGTATAGTTGTAAGGTTCTTTCTTCGGTTCCTTAAATTGGTGTGTACGCATGTCGAGTTCAACCATGACAGTTACTAAGTGTTTAACAAACGTCCAATCAAAAACTGGAAGGAGAGCGATGAGATTAATCGGGAGAGAAAAAGGCGTAAGTATATTTATCAAAATTCACCGATTTTATTTATAAATGACAAGTCATCACCATAAACATGTATATGTGGATGCCAAATAATGTTGGGTGCATTAATTTTGGGTGCCATATATCATTTCCGTGAGCGAAATCCAAAAGAGATGCATGTGAAAATCAAAGAGGGAGTAAAAGTCCAAGAGGGATGTCAACGTCCAAGAGGCAGTGGCAGTCTTAGAGGGATGCCAACGTCCAAGAGGAAATGACAATCCAAAATGGATGTCAACTTCCTCCAACCGTCGCAAGGTTACAAGTTACTTATCATGACATTCACATAAGAGTCGGAGGTCACAAGTTACTTCGCATGACAGTCACATAATACATGAAACACTGAGACTTCACATAAGGTCACAAGTCCAAAAGGGATGTTAACTAGAATTTCATGATTTTATGGAACAATGCCAACAAAAACGCCATAAAATTTCTCTTAATACGAAGAAGTTAGGCAACATATATTTTATATGGCCAACAAATTTGATGCCAGTGCTTGCTCTATGAAAATTGCAAAACTGTAATGACCATAATGTTAGAACAAGAATAACCTCAGATAAAATGTCTGCGTCTAATGGGCAAGATGAGGAACAATAGAACACTTGGTGCTATACTATGTCAAATACTCATTTAAGATTGAGCGTATCCAACTATGTTCGACAGTGGAGATGATAATTTTAGTGTACGCAGTTGGCTGGAATATTTGTGTGAAAATGATCGTGTTTATTTTGCAAAAAATGTACATTTCGAGAGTAGAATTATGGAAATCAAATCCTTTATAATATAGTTGTTCTAAGTTGGACGCATTCAAGCATATAGTTCTTCAGTAATAAAATGTTTACCTTTTCTTCTAAGAAAAAGTAAACAAATAAACAAAAATACTCTTTATATTCGTCCATTTTTTGGATTTCTCCATGGTGTAACCTAATCTGATAATTGATACCGCCTCTTTGTTTTTGTTCAAGGTCTAAATGGATACTTAAGAGACGAAAACATCATCAGGCAGTTTTTCAAGACCGTAATCACTACTTTAGACTTCAGACGATGGTTTGCCATATCTGCCGTATCATTTATGTATCCGTAGGCATTAATCTAAGATTCGCAGTTTATTTGTTTCTTAGGTATCAGTGTCGTATCTGCGGATACAGATCGTATCCGTGCCATATCTGCCAATACATACCAATACAACCTGATACTGGTATCCGATAGAAAAGAGAAAAGAGCATAAAAATTCACTCTTTATTATCTAGTGTAGATAGGGGTGCACATGGTACGGTTCGATTCGGTTTTCAACCCAGCCATAACCGAAATCGATAGTCTCGGTTTTTCAGTTTTGAAAAACAATGATTACCATTAAGCAATTCGATTCGTTCGGTTTTGAACCGACTCAGTTTCGGTTTTAAACCGGCCGGTTTTGGTAAACCGAAAAATTTAACAAATTTAACAAATTACATGCAGCTCAATAACACTGACATCTTAGCTTCATAGTTGTTTCTTGTCTTCAAGAACATTCTCAACTACTCATACATCCACAACAAGTTCAATTCCACCATCATTCACAGTATTACAACAACCCGCAACATCTACAATTCATCTAAACGAAAAATTCAGCTTCATTACCATCTCCATTTTATTACACTTACACCTGCAAATCATTTATCTAACTTCAATCATTCTTTTTCTTCTTCCATGTAGTTTCAATACAAGTTTAACTATAACTACAACTCTAATTCATATTCATCTCAATTCTTAACTTCATGCAACATCAATTCCTATCAAACCCTAAGTTGCAGAAATTCAATTTACATAATTTAAATCCACAATAAATAAACTTAATTCAATTCTTATTGTTTTACCTCTTCTTGACGTCCTGAATTCAATTAACCTCAGCATCACCATCAATTTCTTCCTTTAAACTTTATCTGAATTTCCCACGAACCCTAAATCCTCAATTCTTCGTCAAAACAGCTTCACAATCTTAATTAAATAACAACCCTTTTGTTCTTCATCCATCAATAGCTTAATACCCTTATCAATTTCATATGAATTCAATTTAATTTGAAACCCTAATTAAAATTATTACAGAAACCCTAGCTCTTCAATTCTTCTAAAATCATGTTTCTCTCGATCATCGACTCTTCATCTTAACATAACAATCTTTTCCTTCGTCTCATGTACTTAAAACTCATCTTTAATTACTGAACTCCATCATCAACACCAACTCACAGAAAAACCCTAATTAATTTCTTAATCTCTAATTGATTTTCTTCATAACTCACAAGTCACAACAACATCAACTCCTTCATCATCCATACATCTCTATAAATTGATTCTCTTCAATTTAATTTTCACTCTCATCTCACAATCACTCGTAGATGAATAGCAGGAGAAAAGGAGAAGAAACTGAAGAACAAGAAGAAGAAGAAGATGAGAAATGAGGAGCCAGGGAGAAAGATTAGGTTAGGTAAGTTTTTTACTAAGATCCTACGGTCTATATTTAATCAGATCTAACGGCATATATTAATCGGATTAAACCGAATTGGTTCTGTTCGGTTTTAGGAGTGAACCAAAACCGAACCGGGATCAATCGGTTTTCTTAAATCCAAAACCTTGGATTATCATTAGATTTTCGCTTCGACATTTTAGTGGTACGATTCGATCCAATTTACTCTGTTTTTCGATTTTTTGTGCATCCTTAAATGTAGAGTCAGCCACATTTTACAAAAAGGAAACAAAACAGTCGTTTCCAACTCGCTGATACAGATCGGCGAAGAAATTCCTATTAAGTCCTCGGTCAGATTAACTTAACCTAATAGACCCGAGAGAAGCTGAGACCTGGGAGAGAGAGACAGATAGACAGAGAGAATGGAGAAGTGATCTAAGGTGAGACGTCGAGAATAGGGTGTGATGCAATGTTCACTGGGATCAATTTTTGTATTTCTACAATCATCTCTCTGTATTTCTAAGAACTCCTATTCTTCTTCTGAGAAGGGTTCTTCCAGTTCTTCAGATTGCAAAAATAAAGAGCACGGGAAGAAGAAGAGGGGGTCTTCGTGTTCTAATGGTGGTCAGAAGGATAAGAAACTGAGTGCTGTACAGAGTAATTTTAGTTAAGAACCAAGGAAGGGAGGAGGATGAGAAATCAGGTAATTACTATCCTGTATTTTGATTTTTTTTTTCTTTTGCTGGGGGGGGGGGGGTATGTAATTTTGTTTATATTGATTTTATAAGATAATAATAATAATAATAAGAATAAGAAGAAGAAGAAGAAGAAACCGATAATGGGTCTGAAAGTGGTTAAAGATTTGGCTCGAGGGGTGAAGGACAATATAGGAGATGGTAGTTCCTTGGAAGGTTATTGCAATGGAAGTAAGGTTAAGGGAGTTTGAGGAGGACTATCTGGATGCTTGGATACTGTTGAGCAGTCTGCGAAAGTTGGAGCTGAAAGAAAAAGCTTGGAAATGGATGTCTCTCTGGAAGCCAGCAAAGGTAAATATGTACAATTCTACATAGCGGCATGTTGGTTGCCATTTTTCGGGTCTAATTCTAGTTGATTGCGGATTTGTTCTATGTGAGATGGTACTGATTTAATTGTTGGGGCCGGTCTTACTTACTTTGCATTAGGATGGAAGGAATCTTAATGCCAAGTTTGTGGAGGAGGAGTCAGTGAAGAATGTTGCAAGCAATTGTTAAGTGCTCTTATAATCCTACTAGTAGGTCCTAATGTCATGAAATTGGTGAATGCTGAACTTATGGATCTACATGAGCATATGGATATTTTTTCTTTTTCTTATTATTTCTACAAGTTTAAATGATTCTCACTTAGATAAGCTTGATAATCGAACTGCTAAGTAGAATTCGTGCTTCCAACACTCTAACAAAGTGGCTTTCCTTTATACTAATGAGGTTTCTAGGTTCAATTAACCTTAAGATAGACATCTTGATTGCTTGCTTAGCATTCGTTACCTGAACTATTTTTGTATATCCACAGGTGGATTTCTCCCATGGCAATCATGGAAACTTCTCAGGCTAAAATTCTGAAAGTATGTTCTTGTCGCTCTAAGTGTTTTTATTAGCAACCTTATAGTAATCCTCTGAAATTTCAATGAAGGTAAATACAAATTGTATGCATTTGGTATATAAATCCATTTGTTTCACAAGGCTTGCTCCCTTGCTGGTGTATTTTCTTTAGTATGAAACCTATCTATTACTATCTCACATAGTAAGCAAAAAACTTTCCTTTTGAGTCATGGACTTAAGAGATTTTACTATGTTATGATTTTCGGCGAGGTTTATAACACTGGTTGATAAATCATGTCACGCGTTGTTGGCCGGCTTAGCCATTCTGCACTGGGATCCTCTCCATAAAGATACCAAGTCCATAGTGGCAGTGATCTAGTAATGAGATCTGTCTACCTATCTAGATTACTCTTTACAATAAATCTTTGACTTTGGGGAAGATCATGACAGAAATTGAGATAGACGTACGTGTACTTCAATGGTTCTGTCATTTTGGCAAGTCCTCTTCAACACTACCACCAATTTCTTATACCTGTAAATGATTAATCAGTCATTCTAGGAGGTGAAAATTCAATTATCGTTACTTCGTGTTGTCATCAAATCTGGTACCTGGTTATGTTTGTGAATATAGGTTTACTCTTTGTAAAGAAATCTTCTTCTGTTTATGTTATTGGCAAAAGTTCAGGAGGACCGACGAAATTAGAGAATTTTATTGAGAGAATTGTGTATATATTTTCATCTGTTGTTTTTAGGAGAAGAGGTGTTTTATTATTTGCTCCAATTTTTTATTTTCCTGGTATGTTAATGTATATGGATTAGTTAAGTCTGTTACCTGGATCAAGAATTGGTGGTGCTGATCGAAGTTCTTTTCCACCCGGTTTGATTTATCGGAGTCCTCAAGTTTTTGAAAAGCTTTGGCCGTATATGCAACTTGATACCAATCATAGCTACAATGAGGTATAATTTCAATTTAAAGTTCTTCGTTTTCTTCACTTTTTGTGGTTAAATTTCTGTTCTTCATGGATAATTGTAGGTTGTGTAATCCTAGTGATAGGGAAGATACACTGTTATCATCTTGGGTTTTTGACTAGAATTATAGGGAAGACACCCTGTTACCTTCGAGGATTCTTTACTCTAGGTGTTGCCTCTCTCTATTTCATCTACGAGAAGACGTTTACAGCTTTACCGTTGCATCTCCCTTCATCTTATTCCTTCTCTGAATTATTTTCTTGCAGAAATCTAACTCTATATATGTACCAACTAGCACACTTTTTATAGACTAGAATTCTTTCCAAACTAGTGATTTTAAGAATATAAAAAATCTTTCTAAGTGAAAGTTAATAATTTTCAGGAATAGCAACTCTAGTTTTTCTCAGAACTCTTGGAGAGTAATTCCCTTGTATGTTAGCCAATGTATTGGGTCTTTTCATGGGAGCTATACCTAGAAACAGATCATCATCCCACAGAAATGGGTGCTTAATGTATTGTGCCTTCGTAGTAGAACTGTATGTGTATGTGCAGTTTTGTTTGTTGGGAAATATTTGAGATGGATAAAATGCTGAGATGTAAGAGCATATATGGCGAGGACAAGTAGTTTTGTATAGTTATTAATTACACATTCCTTTTAATCTTATCCTTGCAGTTCCAGGATTTCATAACCTACTTAAAGCATAGGGAGTGTGTATGTGTCATCAAGATTCCAGCTGTAAAATCAATGTGGGCAAGATTACTCTTTATTCTTCCTAACTCGCCTGAAACATGCTCCTTGGTTGGCATGTCCCCTCATCCAACTGAATGCCTAATTTCTCTCACTTCGCCAAAGGAAAATTTGAATGGTATGGACACTTTCAGTGGAGGCGGTAATGCCTAAATACTCTTCCTTGCTAAACGAAACAAGTTTTGAATGGGTATTAAATAGTGCTTCAATGGAGAATGAGAGACAAGATAGAAATGTATAGTTATACACAAAATTAGGATGTAAGATTGTACAAATAAATTTACTAATTCAATTGCTTCCTTGTTTGATCAAGCGGAAATGATGAGCCTGATATTACTGCTTTATGACATTGTTCTGGAAATTAGGACGAATTACGATTCTATAAGATCATCCTCTTTGGCAGGTGGTGAACCAATTTAACGACATCACTTTTTTTTAACCAACACGCCATTTTAATAAATTTAACTGTAAATGAACCTAGATACTTTATAAAATCGTATAAAATAAACCGGGTAGGTAACGTCAGTGTCGTATAAAATAAACCGGCTTGAGAAAAGATTTGTGCATAGTCTTCCATAGAATAATATTCATACACATAGTCATCCCGGATTAGGCCCTTCCTCGTAATCGCCGAAGTGGAATAAATACAGGGTTCTTTTCTCTGCTTATCATTTTATTCACATATGGTAAATAAATGAAACGTTTGTAAACACAAATTCAAAACTGGACGCATACCCCTTCTTTTACTGCAAGTACACACCAAAACGCATGGATTTTCTGTAAAATGACTGCTTCTCAGAAAAATGAAGTCATCAAAAAAGGGTGCAATCAAATAGACCCATGGTGATGATGATTATCACTTGTGGAACCAGCTAAACACAATCTAAACACTGAGTGTAACAGAAGTCTTACCGCATACTTTGCCAGTCATGAACTTCTCCTGCAGGAACAGGAATGGCAGGCATGTCTGGATCTGAATTTGCAAAAAACAAAAGCAGCCTGACTCAATGAAATTATGTTAGATAACTTAGATCCCTTTTCCCCGAATTGAATAAGCAATCCTAATGCTCGAACCGTTCGAAGGTCAAAACCTGCAGAATGGAGCAAATGTGGAGATGTATAACATCTTCGAAAGAAAGCTTGAAGAGATGCATCCTTCTGCGTAATAAAACAGTGATTGTTCAACTCTTTGCCTTCTCAAGCGTTTTCTGAGACCAGGTTTCTCCTCTTCCTAAAAGGTTACTCTGGACCATCAACTCTTTGTAGCTCCTGCATTGAAGTTGGTCAAATGAAGAATTTACAATGACTGCAGCAAATCCATAATTAATTGGTCCTACAAATCTGAAAGTGACTTTTTCTTCCTCGATGGGAACAGTCAGAACAAGTGCCAACATGATACTGCCCCTCATCATTATGCTTAATAGATAATACTGAAATTCTGGATACTTTAAAATCTAAACCACGTAAACGATCGCTTATTCTAAGAGTTTAAGTGCAAAAGCTGTTTCCAAGGTCTTACAAAATAGTTTAGATAAGTTTCTTGTAATACTGAGTTCTGAATGCCTGATACATAGACATTAACCTATAGGTTCGAAAATGCCAGTTATGTCAACTAAACCAATGTTCATCAGTTTAAGTGCAAAAGTTGTTTCTAAACTTGCAGTCTCTATCAATGCTGTCAGACCACATTGTATTCATATCTGCGATGATTCAAATTCAACGTATTGACAATTATAAAAACTTACTTGTTACGAAGAACAAGAGATTTCTTTAGAACATCTATCGTATCTTTGTTGCTATCTCGGGAACTAAATGAAGCTAGCTTCAAAACCTCTTCTTCATCCAGGTTATAATCCGATACCCTACATTAACATCATTTAAGAAAATACTATATCACAAACTCAAAAATAAGAAAACCCCAAATCCCATTATTAAATATTCCTTACAATTTAAGTGCTGCAAGTTCTTTAGCTAATCCGAAACTTCTCTGTTGAAGCCTCGCACACTCCGATTCCACTTTAGAAAGTTCCTAAAAAGTAAATACAAACAACAAATTAAAAAACCAAACCACCCCATTTTTAACAAACCACATTATCATTTTCACAAATCAAATCACCAATCCTCAGAACTTGTTTTGATCATATTCCGATACACCTCTCTTTCTTTCAACGCTTCGTTCTTCCATTTATCTCTTCGTCTCCGCCTTACTTACACAAAGCTGCAAAACACAAACAAACAACCCAATTTCATCCCCATATCAAAAAAACACAAAATGACTTCAATTTCTTTCAAAATCAAACTACCTGTTCACTAACATATTTTAATTCCTTCTCTTGCCGCTGGAAAGCTCCGGTAGGCTCTAAAATCTTAACTTTTAATTTCTTACTTCGACACCCAATACCCTAGGATCTTCTTCTTCAAAACAAATTTTACTACCTTTTTTCTGTATCAAATCAGTTGGATCCCCAATTGATTGAAAATAAAGACGACTTATATTCTATTGACAACATTTCTGTTTACATACTGAACATGTTTGTTTCTTACCATTACAGTATTCTAACCATTGTTGTAAACTGCACTAAAAAGTTAAGAAATTAGAAGAAACCCATTGAGGAGAAAGACCGAATGAAACTATAAAGAGTGAGAATACTGACCAGAGCTCATGAAAGACATGACCACAGATGGAGATTGCTTGTAGATCTTCAATCAGTGGTTTTAGACAAGATCATATAACAGCTTATACTCAAATTCTTAGTTTTTTTCCCCTGTTTTCTCGTTAAAATTTCAAGTCCAAAACGTAGTGGTTCACTCATATCCTTTCCAAGCGAAAGTAGATTTTAATTCCCTTTTCCCGATATAAAAGACATATAAACTTTAAGATTTGCTCAAATTTTTATAGTAATTTGAAAAAAAATATATAGATTATTAATTTCCAACATTTACATTTGATCAAAAACATCACTGTTGGAAATATTAAGATTTCTTATATTTTTGTTAGTCTTTTATTGGATTGTATGAAGATTCATCTAGTTTCTACATATATTCTAAACAAGGTATCAATCGGAAGAACAAAATCAATCATTTACTAGTTATTTAAATTTTGGATAAAAATTAACTCAAGCTTTAATATATTTTCATACTATTATTATAACAGGTAGAAACAATAGAAATATGCTCAGTTATTTCTAAGGTAATGATTTATTTAAATTATAATACTTTTTGAATACAATGGTTTAATTAAGTCCATTTGACTGATTTATTGTACTTGGAAGTGTATTTAACGTCTAATATATGTAAATTCACATGATGGAAACAACAATACCTAAATTAGACAAAAACCCAAAATGTCGATCAGTAATTGACACCGTATCGTATCTATATTCATGAATACCGAAAACAATGCCGATACTAGAAGCGGTGAACCATGCTTCAGTTGAATCAAACAACCAAGTGCTTAGAAAAAAGAAAAAAGAAAAAATACCCCAGGTAAGGCGCAAGCGCAAAACATAAGCCTTTGTTTTTGAACCATATTATTAGGGCTGCAGACCTTGGCTCGTAGGGGTTTACAAGATGATAAAATAAGGTCATCTTGAATCCCACTCAACAACCCCTTATCTTAGTATTTTACATTCTACCTAGACTGTCCCTAGATTAATTAGTGCTAATAAGATTAATTAGCTAATTTAATAAAGATTAGAGATTGATTAGATTTCTGATACAATTTAACTTTATGATTTGAGAATCAAAATCAAAATCAGATTAACCTAGGGAAAAGAAAAATCAGAACCAGAATCAGAACTTTAAGCTAGCTCTGCCTGAGCCTGGCCTGTTAATATTGGGCCAGGCTAGCCTGGGTAAGTGTTATTAATTTTTATGAATTAATTAAAAAAAAAGTTTTACCAAGGTTCGAAACCTTGTCCAACAGGTTGTTTGCTAAGTAAATGACCACCTCTACAATAACAATAGGTGAAAAATCCATATTATCAAATATAAAAAATTGATTATATTTACATTAATTCCTATATTTTTTTAATGGGAATAGCAAGTTATCCTTAAAAAAAAAAAAAAAAAAATATTAGAGGAAGTTATCCTAAAAAAAAATAATTAAAGAAAGAAATATTAGAGGATGATATGCTTCTATATAACAAATAAGCATACAACGTTCAATTTTGTGTATAGAGAGTTTAGATATGCATGCAACACTCAATTGATATACGAAAATGGAAAGCATACGAGCTAATACATGAAATATTTTGATGCTATTATGTTTCTCATGGATGTATAAATTATACAGCCCACGAGTTAGAACCCCAAGAGTGTCAGTATCCAAGTGGATTAAGCCCAACAAAACAAAATTCACACAAAAAACCCATTTTACAAAATCTGTTCAAATTACCCTTCTTTAAATCAACCCAAAAACAAACCACACACAACCACCCGCCCATTAACTCACGAAACCCATTTTACAAAATCTGTTCTCACGAACCCACGAACTCACGATTGAAACCCATCTTCTTCTTCACCATTTCTCTACTGTCTCCACCATTAAATCTGTTGTAGTTAATGAAGTTGCAATTATTACCTCATTAAATCTCTCTTTAATCAAAATCAGACCGTTTAGCTAAAGAAAACGGTATGAAAAAAGGCTGAGAAGTTCATAAAAACTCCATCATCCCTTCATAAAATCATCATCAACATTCTGTGAAGTAGCAACTGATTCTAATACGATTGTTCATAATCAACATTTTGTGAATTAGCATTCGAGTGTGAAGTAGCAATTGATTCTGTGAGAGTTTAAAAACAAAAAAAAAACAGAGAAAACTCGTTAAAAATGATGAAGAAACAGGAGAAGCAAATGAAGAAAACAAACAATATACTAGTTAAAAAACAAGAAACAAAGAAAGGTAAATTGAAATTTTCATCATATTTTGTGATTATAATCATATTCTACTGTTTTATTGAGAAAACTTGTTTAATCATAAGGTTTAATGGATTTTCATCTAGGTTTCGTAGGTTTCAGCCAATTCTGCGTAGATCTGTTTCAAACATGTTTGTGCAAACATGTTTAGAAAATGTTTATTTAGATGAATTGTTCACTGTGTATTTCGATGGGACACCAACAAGTTTCATACTATTCTTTACAGATTTACAGCAAACAATATTTGTGTTTTTAGAACATGAATTTGGGGCTGAAACCCCAATAGGTTTCAGTTTATTATGTGCATGTTTTTTGTTACGATTTGTATTTTCATAGGTTTCAACATGTTCTATGTATGAGTTGTAAACAACAAATGATGATGATTTTTAGAAACTGAATGTGTTGATGGAACCCTATGAGGTTTCATCCTAATTATTTCTATTTGTGCTAACTGTTTACATATTCTGAAAACAAAATTTAATCCTATTCTTTACAGATTTGCAGCAAACAATCTTTATGTTTTTAGAACATGAATTTGTGGCTGAAACCCCAATAGGTTTCAGCCTATTCTGTGCTTGTCTGTTTCCAACAAATGAATGTTTTTTAGAACATGAATTTGGGGCTGAAAACCCAATAGGTTTCAGCCTATTCTGTGCATGTTTTTCGTAACAATTTTTATTTTCATAGGTTTCAGACTGTTCTATGTATGAGTTGTAAACAACAAATGATGATGATTTTTAGAAACTGAATATGTTGATGGAACCCTATGAGGTTTCATCCTAATTACTTCTATTTGTGCTAACTGTTTACATATTCGGTAACAGGAAAAAACAATTATTTGTGCTAACTGTTACTTATTCTTTAACAGATACATATAGGTGCTCTCTACAACATTTATATACAGAGGCACCAAAGATCAAAACACTGATACAAAATGAAGAACAACACATGAAAGAAATTCTAGCATGTCCATTCTGGCGCTTCTTCGAACCATTCTTCGATGGATACCTTGAAGCATCTAAAATAAAGAAATCAACAATGGTTGTTCAAAAGATATTAGGAATTTTTTTTAAAAATGAGAACCATGTGAAACCAGATTGCTTCAAGCTAATGAGATCAAAGAAATTGATAAAATCTAAAACAAGAATCCCTTTCGGCGGCCAGCAGGATCCGATCTCTACCGTAGGTGACAAAGACGAATGGAAGGACGCCCAGAAGAAAGCGAAAAAGAAGAGAACCTCTGACACTATGAAGGGAATAAAACCATATCGAAGTCCGTCTTGTACGACTTTGGTATGATGTCCTTCCAAGGTGGATTCGCGTATTGAAGACAACGCCTGAGCATTTTGCTGTCATCTTTGGTCTACAAATGATAAAGAATATGGATATAGACGAATAAGATGTTGAGCTGAAGAAAAGGGTGAAAATGTTTCAAGTTGAATACTTTAGTGGAGCAAAAAAGATGAAAAAAACAGATATTGTAAGAGGTATGATGAAGGCAGCAGCGGATGAAACAAAAGCTGAAGACTTCGTTAAGCTTTTTATATTGTATCTGTTGGTTTATGAAAATGTAAAAATGGTAGTTAGAAGAAAAACATCTTATTAAGTTTTAATCAGTATTTTTATCAATCAATACTTTCATTTGATCTTATTACAGTATCATTTATGAGAAATGTTGAACAATATTTTTTCTGTTTCATTTATGAGAGGTTTCAGCCAATGAAGGTGTACAGGAACATAATGATGCACTGAAATCGATAGAGGTTTCAACCAATGAAGGTGTACAAAGAATAAAAAATGCACTGAAACCTAAAGAGGTTTTAGCCCATGAGAATGAAAATTAACATCAAATGAGAATTGGTGGAACCTACATATGGAAAACCATATAAACCAATAGAGGTTTCAGCCAATAAAGGTGTACAGGAACATAATGATGCACTGAAACCGATAGAGGTTTCAGCCAATGAAGGTGTACAAGAACAAAAAATGTACTGAAACCTAAAGAGGTTTCAGTCAATGAGAATGAAAAGTAACATCAAATGAGAATGGGTGGAACCTATATATGGAAAAACATATGAAAAAGAATCCAATAAAGGTGTACAGGAACATAATGATGCACTGAAACCTGATGAGGTTTCAGCCCATGAAAGTGTACAGGAAACATAATGCTGCACTGAAACCTGGAGAGGTTTCAGCCCATAAAGGTGTACGAGAACAAAAAATGCAACTCTTAAAACAACCTGTAACTCTGAAAAATGAAATTTTTACTGTAAATAATATGAATATTGAAACATAGAGTAGTCTAACAAAAAACAAATGAATGAAAAAATAAATGAATTGTTAAACTAAAATCATATTTGCCGCGCAGGGCATGTTCTACGATTATGGGTACTCAAAACATGGCAACTACTACAAGTTCTCATCTTCTTGTTAGGAACTAAACCAGTATTTGTAAACTGATCTATAATATCCTTTGTCTTCTTCTTTGGATTTTGTTTAATTTCTTCAACAATCAAACTACTAATAAGTTTCTTCGACAAGTGTGGTCTGTTAACAACACCACCACAACATGTGTGCTTCTTACTTAACTCCTTCATAATAAAAGGACTACCTTCAACACCATCAATGGAAACAGCATATAAAAACCATTTACATTTGTCTTCTTCTTTCTTAGAACAACATGCACCAATCCTCAACTTCTCATTCCCTGTAATCTTAAAAGAAAACCCGGATACAGCATGATATTTCAATAAATCAAGACGAATTTGTTGAACACCTCCATTAAAAATCTGATTGACACCATGAAAAAGACCAAACCAATGCGCAGACTTCAACGGTTCTTTGGCTTTAGTAGAGACATCATAGTCAACTAATTTTGAAAGTGTTGAATGCTCAAAAGATACATTTCCTAAACTTCGTTGCTGCTCATATGGTATGACTGATGAAAATTCTGAACTAGATGATTCATCTGTATACTTCACATGTAACTCAATAGATGGAAGCTTGTTAAACACAGTAAATAAAGCAACCGATTGGAGATCAAAATCAGTATTGATAACCTTTTGTTGATCACTAACTATGTGAAAAATTTCAATAGAAAGAGAAGATAATTCACTCCATCTTGAACATATAGTAGACTTCAAATCACAAACACTTGATTGAAGACCAACACGAAAAGAAAACATATCATCTTTGTGAAATACAACAACAAGAACAGATTCCATGACCTACAGGAAAGCATGAAAACGGAATAGGTTTCAGTGTATGTGAATACAAAAAAAACAACAAAAACTGAAAAATGAATGTTGACATCAACAAAAATAGTAAAAATGTGATTCGAACACAAACATGAAACACACCGAAATAGGTTTCAGTGTATGTGAATATAAACAACAAAAAAAAAAAAATGAATATTGAAATAAAAACATAAAAAAAGAGAGGACTGAAACCGATAGAGGTTTCAGTGTATGTGAATACAAAAAACAACACAAATTTGATTAACTAACGTATAAAGCAAAAATGTATGAAACCGAAATAGGTTTCAGTGTATGTGAATACAAACAACAAAAAAAAAATGAATATTGACATCAAAACATAACAAACAAAGGACTGAAACCGATAGAGGTTTCAATGTATGTGAATACGAAAAACAACAACAAAAACTGAAAAATGAATATTGACATCAACAAAAATAGCAAAAATGTGAAGATAGAATCAGGAATTATAATTTACTGAGTATATAGAGCTGAAAAGATTGAAAGAAAAAGAAACAAATGTTCGCAAAATAATTCACTGTTTCTGTTCTTCAGTTCATCACGAAAAAAATGAACAAAAACAAAAAATAATTTGACTTAGAATGAACAACCAAAATCAAAACGGGGATTATCAAAAAACAACCAAAAACAAAAAATCATGAATTAGAATTACCTGAGTATATAGAGCTGAACAGAGTGAACGAAGAAGAAACTGATGTTCGAACAAGAATACCTGTACAGAGTGAAGTTCCTGTAGAGAGTGTTGCTTGAGATGATTCGAAGATGTATACAGTAATGATTCCAAAAAAATGTTGTTGAATGAATGTATGTTCTTCAATTATACAACATCAACAACGAATTCAAAATACAAGAACTGATTTTGATTTGAAGAAGATTTCAAAAATCTTTCAAAAATCAGATTTGAAAGAAGAACAAATTGAAAGAAGATAGATTTTTTGTTTAAACCCTAGACGAATTTGGAGGAGAAGATATTAAGTTGTTGACAAAATCAGATTTGAAACTTTTTGAAGAAGATTTGATTTTGTTAGATTTTACTTCCATTTTAAAAAAGGTATAACTTATATAGAAAGGGCAATTATGATATATTGAAAGTAGTTAAAATCAAAATATAAATAGAATTAAATTTAAATGGGATTTTTGTCACATTTTTTATGAAAATTGTTTTTTCTTATAACAAATAATAGTGATGGGTTTTGTGTGAGAGTTATTTGGTCACCTAGTTTTTTTATGCCATGTTTTGTAAATTATATGTCAACTATGAGCATATGCACTTAGATAACGTTGCTTCATTTTTTTCGTGTACTAGATGAGATAACCCCACAACTTACATAGGTAGTTAGATTTATTTTTGTATTCAAGTTAACTAACCAAGCTTAACAGGCCTAGGTAGGCTGGCCCAGCAGGCCTTATTCAGGCTCGGGCTATAACAGGCCAGGCTATACAGGCTAAAAAGCTGAAAACCTCAGCCCATCCTGGGTCTATCTTGAGCCTGGGCCTAGCCTGTCTTATTTAAAAACAGGTCGGGCCAGGCTAGTCCGGATCAGGCTTGGGCTGGCCTGGTTTTTTGACACTTCTAATTAGACTTTTTACAACTATTTTTTAATTTTTTTAAATTCATTGGTCATTTAAAACTATTATAATCAATCTATGAGTAAATTACAGTTAATTTATAGTGTAATTGAAATATTTTGGCTCCAATTTAAAGAAAATTGAGTTAGATTTGAAGGAATTAGAAAATCAAGAAATCAAAATAGTTTCTAAAAGCTTTTTGTAATAATTTTAGAACTTTTTGTAACTATGTCAATTTTTCTTTTTCATAATATATTTTAAACTACACCAAGTTTGAATGACATTTTAAAACTAAACAATAAATTATATATTTAATTTTATTGTTTTTATTTTAATAAAAAAATATGGTGTAATTTGAAAATATTTTAATAAAAATAAAATTAAAATAACTGTTATTTAATCCAAATGATGTTGGATTAAAATAATACTAGTAATTATAATTTAGGAGCAGTGGTTAGTTAGTGGAGGAGAAAAAATGCGGACACGAGAGGGAATGGTGAGCTAAAATGCATAAATAGGGCCAAGTCCGCTGCGAACCCCATATAGGCATATAGCTGTAGAGAGTGGTAATGAGAGAGTGACAGATCAATTCTGCTTTTTGTTTCTGAAAAGTTGAGCGAGTGAGTGAATGAATGAATAAGTAGTACTGCATCGCTAAACCACAAAAATGCTTGCTCTATTTCTGCATTACTATTATTAACCTTGTTTGGACTCTTTTCGATAGTTTCTAGGGTTTTCAAAATGGAGTGAGAGTTTTAGGTATACAAACCAAAGATCTATTTTGTGTTGTAAAAACAAAAACAATTTTGATTCTTTTAGAAAAAAAAAAAAGATGGCTGCATCACCAGATGAGAAGAAACTTCAAGATCAACTCAAAGAAGCTGGAAAAAAACTCCTCAAACCTCCACCTTCAGTTGATGAACTTCTTCCCCTTATCTATGTAAGCTATTCTCTTGTTTAAGGGTTTTGATTTTGTTTCTTCTATTTCCTGCTAAATTGTCTGTCATTGTTGTTGTACATAGAAAAAGTAATATTGTGCTTACTATGTTTTGCATAAAATTTTAATTTTCTACTATGCATGTTATTACTTTGCTGTTCTCAGTAGAACTTAACTATTAACTAGAGAAGTAGGTAATGCCCTATTTGACAGCTACCTTGTTTGTTGGTTTACAGATTTATTTGGTCACTTTTTTACTTTTTCAAATGTCTTCTCTTTTGTGTTCATTCTTAATAGTGCTTGGAATGTTATTTATGTTGACCTACTCAATAAATTCTGGATTGTTCTCAAACTAGGCTGTCTGGAATAGATTGGGACTTTGAAGTGTCAGACTAGTTAGTTGCCCAAAATGCATTTGAGATTTCTAGTTACTAGATCAACAACATGTAACAATAGGTGATCCATTGTGCCATATCTAGTCCCCATTACTTATTTCAGGTAGTGCGTTGCTCTGAGACGTCCCGTTTGGTTACTATCTTCTTTCTGTTCACCAGCTACCTTTTTCCATTAGATTAACACCAGCTTTAATTAGAAAGCGAAAAGAGAAAACAATTGTAAGGGGACTGATTCAAACCCAACTTCCAAAACAGAACCAAAGATATTAAGTAAATTTATAGGTGGAACGACCCATATCTGAAGCCATAGACTTGTACAGAAAAGGAGGCGGCATAATTACCTACTAGGATCACCAGAAGTAGCACCCCACTTGGCCAATACATCTGCACAATCATTTCCTTCCCTAAAGATAAGAGAGATAATAAAAAACACTTGCAATTCTCCCATCTGATGTGAATAGACCAAGGAACAAGAATTTACTAGTCAAGGTCAGGATAACTGTCACAGAATCACACTCTAGCCAAACTTTTGCAAAATTTCATAACTTAACCAGCTCCACTAAACAGAACAAGCCAAACCATCACTAAACCCTCATGGTTTCAAATAACCGCATCACAGCCAACTCAACCTGGATTCCCTAATAAGCATCCATCAGTGTTTTCCTTGATCCATCCACACAATGGACGGTGCTGACAAACAGGACTTACTCAAGGAGCTTTCCTCTACTTTCCAACTAAGCCAAAATAGCGACAGCATGAGTAAAGGTTACAAGTCACCTTCAAACCTTAACTTGTTTGTATAAACACATTTTTATTCAAACCTGTAGCCTCAGCAGCGAGGGGGCTTACCTAACTGCCAAGATATGGTTGATGACAGTCACTGGAAGAAGATTCTGCAACTTAGAACATGCACTCTATCCACAACACCTTAAAGAAGAGTCTTAACTGATTGGTAGCCCAAATTCACTTGATAAATACTGCTGATCCAACGCCACCTAGCAGTTATAAAATTAGATACTTTGAGGTTTTACAAACTTGAGGGTAACTACATAAGGAGCTACACAAAACATAAGTGTATCCTGGTCCTGTGTGTATCATCATATGTTGCTAATATGTAATAACTTCTGAGCCACCTTGGAGTGACAAGGAGGCACAGCTGCAGATGAAAAATGAGCAAATACCATCTGTTGGGAGCCATGACTTTTACCAAACTCATAAGCTTCATCAAACTGAGACTAACACTTTAGCTATTAACACCTAGCAATACAAACTAGCTTAATATATGCTACAAAGAAATGATCTAACATGCTAAGATCAGTAAGAATAAACCATCAATCATTAACAACCTCAACGCAGGGTTGGTGAGAAAATAGAAAAAGGTGAAAGTTCTCTTTATTCTGCTGATCACTGGTAATTGTTTGTTTTGGTCTTGGTATTAACACATTTGATTGTTCATAGTTGAGATTGAAATAAAAACAAAACAAATAAGGTACATAAATTAGTGGTCTGCTGATTTATCTACTTGTAGGATGCCTGATATCTTAGAGTTGCCGGAGTTGGATCTAGCACTCAGTTAGGTCGCATCTTTCATCTTTAGACTTGCTTGGTTTTGTCAGAGTTATGTTGCATGAAACTTGTTTTCATGGCATTTAAATTGCATAAAGGAAGGTAATTACTCTAAGAGGGTCTCAATTCTTCATACTGTGGCAATTTATCCAAAGATCTGATTCGTCTTTAATGAGATTTTCTTTCTGTCTACTTATTTGGATTAGGAAGTGGAGGCTTTTTTATTGAAGGTGGATCAGTCACCATTTAAGTCGATGCAAAAGGCCATCTCTCCATTGGTGAAGGCACTGTCTGCAGATGACCTTTTGAGACACATTGATACGGATGTGAAAGTTGCTGTGGCATCTTGCATCACTGAGATCACTAGAATTACAGCACCCGAGGCTCCGTACAGTGATGATCAAATGAAGGTAGTCAGGTTTCCTTTTCCAATGCTTTTGTGTGGTTCTTGTGTTCTCCCGATGTTTCAAATTCCTCCTTTTCCATGGGCTCATCTGTTGTTTTACTATGTAGGATATATTTGAGCTGATTGTAGCAACATTTGAGAGGCTGTTTGATACATCTGATCGTTCCTACTCTAAGAGGGTCTCAATTCTTCATACTGTGGCAAAGGTGCAGTCTTGTGTTGTCATGCTGGACCTAGAGTGTGACTCGCTCATCCTTGAGATGTTCAAGCATTTTCTGAACACCATTAGGTTAGTAGTTGAGCTGTGTTATTTTTGTTCTAACTCCCTTTGTGCTAATGGTAAGTGAAAATTTAATAGTTTGTGTCTGTTACTGACCACTGTATTGGTTTTAGCTGTCCAACATTTTGCAGTTCAAAGGAGTGAGTAGGTTCACATTGTATGTTTTACGAATATTGGCATATTCCTGGTAACACATGTTGCACCTTTGTGGTGCCGTTTCTCTAAATCTAACAAAGTTCACGTGGTCATTTCCTCATGGATATTAGTGTTTATCGGAAACAAATAGTTTATAAGTAACATGTGTAGACCCATTGTTACAACTTGCTTACAACTTATATTTTCTAATATTATTCTACAAACAAATTAAAGGTTTAATCATTTGTGTATGCTACATCTGTACTTCACATAAGTTAAACCTAATGCCTCAGTTAGAAAGTTCTAGTTGAATGATGGGAAATTTCTGTATCGAGAATTCATGATTCGTTTGTTTGTATGACTGCCGTTACACACAAATCTTGAAGCTTAGGTTTCCCTGCATCTGGGATACATCGTTTAAGTTATAGTTATGCCTCATGTATGGTTCATTGATGAAGCATGATAACTTAGTTGTTGGTGCCTTCGCATGCTTGCTTTGTCATTTCGTATACTCATAGATTCTAATTTTCTATGGTTCTCATGTTCCCGAGTCCTGACAATTGTCTATTACTATTTTACTAAGTATGGTGTTTGGACATCACCAAGTACACCAAAAAAACAACAAACTGATGTTAGTATAGGAGAGATTTTTA
The DNA here is from genome assembly GCA_023531435.1 of Papaver californicum. Taxonomy (NCBI): domain Eukaryota; kingdom Viridiplantae; phylum Streptophyta; class Magnoliopsida; order Ranunculales; family Papaveraceae; genus Papaver; species Papaver californicum. The sequence continues at coordinate 8,798,480 of JAJJMC010006585.1, read as the reverse complement.
AAGAAGGAAAAGAACAGAAGAAATAAGTGAGAACACAACATTGTATGCTGACTGATTGACAGGCTAAATAAACACTCGGATGTTATCAAGAAAGTTGTTTATATAGAGTAATAGAGGTTTTTGGAGGTCTACAACTTAGTTCAGCCAGGAAGGCAACCAAGTAGTGACGGGATAAAGAACAAGAAATTGAATATGAGAGTGACATTAATAATACATAGAAATATACAGTTTAGGTAACACCAAGTAAGACAAAGTAAAATGGAAAATGAATGTGTACCCTTGACAACGAGTACCTAAGGATGGTGAAAACTGACAGCTGTGTTAAGAAGTTCAAATTGAACCATGCTTTAGAATTTTAAATATCCACAACCCATGATGATGCACCTAAGTCAATAGTTCTCATTGATTTGCAGTAGAACCCAAGCTTGGCCACGGTCAAATTAAACTCCAGTTAGAGTTGGCCGATACAACTCAAAGTGGCCAATTTGGCCAAGATGTACTTATCATATCCATTAGCAGAGGTTATACTTTATTTCATATCGAAAGTTTTCTTAAATGAGAGCGTCCTAAGGTTAATGTTGGAAAGCATGATTTAACGTGTTAAAAACAATACTTGCTTATAGTATTGCTTATTGGCTTATATAATTGTATGTAAGCAGTAGATTTTTTAAATTATGTTGTCTTTCATATCAGCTGCACCTTTCTCAGCTTCTATTTTATACTATTGAAGGAGAATACATTTGTTTAATTTACAGGGACTTCCACCCGGAGAGTGTCTTTACCTCCATGAAGAAAATTATGTCTTTGGTTCTGGAAGAAAGCGAAGATATTTCTCATGAGATTATCTCTCTTCTTTTAAGTATCTTAAAGAAGGACAGTCAGGTAATTTTCTACCCAAATAATCCATTCTTCATCTTCTTCCTAGACTGGTATTGTTCGCAGCTTGGGAATTTTGCTTCTAGGTGTTATCATGTTTCACATTTTAAATATAAGTGAACCAAATAAAACATTTTTACAAGACAACGAAAAATACTACATTCATCTTGTATTTTTGACCAAGAAACGGCTTTCTTCATCAGGAATACAGATGGTTAATAAATGAATCTAAGTTGAAAGCTCGAAGAGAAAAAAATTGGTGAATGAACCCACTCCTTGTAGCTATTAAGAACGGATAATTTGACTTGAAAAAATCTTGGTTCTGCAATTACCCTACAAACTTGTCATCTCTGTGTAATATGTCTTTCACTTTTTAACCATCCTTGTTGTTTGTGTTGGCGAAGTATTTTTTATATATACTAAGTGAGGGTGCTAAATATTTTTTCTCTTTGTAATACCTCTTTCTCTTTTTAACCATCTTTGGTTTGTGTTAGCTAAGGATTTTTTGTATATACCAAGTGAGGGTACTAATTATTTTTTCTCTTCGTAACTTTTTGAACTTACCTTTGTGCCTTTTGTCCTGACCCTGGATTTTGATCCTACTCAATTTGAAAAGTTTGCCTATATTATGGGGTACATAGTTGAGGGTCTTGATCCCACTGGACTTACGGTGTGATGTCGTACTTTTGTTATTCATCTGTCTCCTCCTAGCTTAAAGGACCTCGATTCATACAGATTCTTTTGACAAAATTAGTTTTTCCTGGGGCTATTGTAGCCCATGTGAAGCAACAACTACTCAATATTAATCTGTGAGGAAAGGTTATCATATTCCAATTTAAATTCCCTAAGTTGCTAAAGATCCCATGGATTCATAACAAACAGTAAACTGTAAACTTGGTATATTTAATTGTATGTTTTTTCAATAACTTTCATCTGAACCAGTCAACGTAAGGGCCTAATTCTTAGTGCTTGACATAGTTTATCATCATGGATTTTTTTGGAAGGTTTTGCTTCTTCTAATTTTGCTCTTTTTAAGAGATATTTTTGTTCATTTTTATCTTTTTATCTTTTCCTTCTTTATTGGCTCTAATGATGTTTTTTTTGATAGGATGTACTGCCTACTACAAGGAAGTTGGCAGAGAAAGTTCTTGAAAACTGCAAAACTAAGTTGAAGCCATACCTTAAGCAAAGAGTGGCAAACACAAGCTTGTCACTGAGTGATTACAGTGACATTGTTTCCTGTATATGTCAAGAGACGCCTGATGGAATCCAGCATAGCTATGATGGCTATGAAGAACATTCGGTCTGCTTCTTGTTATCTTCTATGTATCTATGTCTATTTTCATTATCTCATGAAGAATTGTTTTTGATGCTTGCTTTTGTAAATTTCTCGAGCTGTTTTTGTTGCTGAATGATTTTTCTTCTTTGAAACATATATTGATTGCAACTATTATCACTGGGAAGGGTTTAAGTTTTTCTTATGTTGGAAACTACTGTATCCTCTTTCAGTACCCTCGATAAAATTCTCTACTTATACCTATATCTTGCAGTTCTATGTGCTAAAACTTTTCAAAGATAAAGTTCCCAAGAATATTACATATGTTACAGTGAACGTATGCTATATCGTGAAAAATATGAACCGCTTGTCACTAATTGTACTGACTCAATACTCTGGCATCTTTCAGGAAAATGAGGGCAAGCCATATGAGAAAATGACCTCTGATGAGCCACAGGCAAGTAATAATTATGTAATCTTCTGTTAGTATTTCTCTGCTTTTCCATATGTTTAATGCTAAGATATCAGCTCAACGTAATTCATCTTTTGATTAGGTGACCAAAGAGATGGAAATAGAGGAGGTGGTTACTCACCCCCTCGTAAAAGAACCGAAAAAGCTTGTGATAAGCAATGGTATATCCAATACTGAAAATGGAAAGTCTTTGGTAACTCCAACTTCTCCAGGAAAGAACCCAGATCTTTCTATAAGCAATTCTCGATCCAGAAGCCAGAGTGACCCTGATGAAAATCGTTCCGCTAAGGGCCTAGAATCAAAAAAGAAAAACAAAAAATGCTTACTTGGTTCCCCTTCAGAACCACAAGATGATCAAGTTGAGCATGAAGGGACAGTATCTTCAGACAATGTCCTGAAAAATGACCCTGAAGGAAATAGTGATTTAGAAGCACGGCCATCTGAACATTTGGGTAAAAGGGAAGTTTCTGAGGTGGTCAATGAGGATAAACTGGTACCTGAAAAGGATGGGGTCATGAAGGATTGTGATCCTACAAATGGTTCAGAAGAAAAGAGCCTAAAGAAGTGCGGGAAAAAGTTAGATAGAAGTGATGCTGAGGACAAACCATCACTGAAAAAGCTGGGAGGTGAAGCAAAAAAGGCAAAGGGGAAAACCATATCCGGGAAGGGCGTAATTGGTGACCTGAGTAGCAAGGTATCGTCCTAAGTTGTTTAACCTCTTATTTGTTTCATTTTATAGCACCTTCTGCTTGTTCTTTTTCACCTGGTTGATCTGATATTCTAACGGCTGGATTTTTCTTTCTTTTGTACAAACAACTGTTTGGACCACAAAGTCCAACTCAAACTCAGCAAATAAAAATCACAGTCTCCCTAAAGAAACACCCAAAACAACATCAAAGAGAAAACGTGCCCCAGGAAAGGAAGAGGTATGAACTTGTAGTTCTTTCATAATTATTTAATGTTCTCTTTAGTCTATATATGTATATTTTTGTCACTAATTCATTTTTTGGCCCTCTTGCATATGGTAGTACTCTATAATTGCCTGCTGGGTCTGTCGTTTGAAAAATTTAAGCAATCTACTTTAAGTGTTTCCCTCTTCATTGAAATTGTAGAATTTCTGTGGATAGGAAAAAATATCTTATCGCCTGTAATCTGAGATCAGCTTAATTGGGACAAGCTACTTTTCTTGCTATTTACAGCGCAGCAGAGTGGTTTCGTCGTTAGTGTTCTTCCAGTCACTCGTAGATCGACACTAGCTCTGATTTGGTACCCATATTATGACTAGCAATTGCTGCTGCAAAATAAACCACTATATTTACGGGACCACGTGCTCGGATCTCATCAGAAGTGGTTAGGATGACCATACAATTCAAAAATGATTAGTGAGTGGAAAGTAAAAACATTTTGAGAGACCAAACCAGACCCATAATAAAAATAGGCCTAAAGTTTCCCAGTTCTCAGCACATGGAAACTGCTGTGGAAAATCCTTCCCAAAATATTAGAAGCAGTCAAGCCTTTGACGGCTCATCGTTATGTATAAATAATACGTCAGGGCCTATGGAGGAAATGAACGGTACCATGGAATAATGAAATAAGTCTACCGAGTTTGTCTTTTACATCTTATGTACCCTGTTGTTTTGTTTGTCCACTCGAATGATGACATTGTAATAAAGCACTGCAAGGAGAATGGTTATTTTGAGATATATACTTGAAGAGAGAGTTTGAAAGCATAAAATACAACTCCGTTTTGCAAATTTCGTCAACTTTACTGTAAGCTACCGTGGGATAAAAAGCTAGAGAATTTACCGGGCTTACCTAACCTACTGAGGTGTCTGGATGATAGAGTTGGTCCAGAATCATGACTACTCAACTAAACTCGGGGCATTATGTATGGTTTTAAGTGTATTGTTATTGCTGACTGCTGAATGTGCGGAGTACATTTAGTACTATTTCAAGATTTTATGATGGTTTGTTGACTTAATCCTTACTTCTTAGAAAATTGCAGTTTGCTTAATTTATATATATCCAAGTAAGTAATTATATTCTGTAGTTCATGATCATTTTAGGTACCGGAACTTTTCTGCTTCCCCCTTTGTCATGCTCTGTTGAATTGGTACTTACTTATATAAAATGAAGCTTCTCTATTACTTGTTGTCTTTACAGTCTTTCCCTTGAATCTCATGTGCCAGACTTCCAAAAAATTGTCGTCTGTTGAAGAACATGATGAAAAATTGGTCGGTTCCAGGATAAAAGTTTGGTGGCCAGATGATAAGAAGTAAGTGTTGGCTGTGTGTACAATTTCTATGAGGATACTGCTTCTTATATGAATAAATATAGATAAAGAAATGGTACTATGTAGAATGAGTGCCTACATCTATATGTTCTGCAGGTTTTATAAAGGTGTGGTCGATTCTTTTGATCCCATTAAGAAGACGCATAAGGTAAATCTAATTGTATTCTATGCTGGGGATTGATATTTTTTGTATTTCGTTTTATGTCACGTGTAATTTTCTTTTCATGTGCAGGTATTATATGTTGATGGTGATGTAGAGGTGTTGAAACTCAGCAAGGAACGATGGGAGCATGTTAAAGAGAAGTAAGTGTAGAACCTTAAGCTGGTATTCAATGTTTTCTTTTAGAGATGCTTTTACATAATTATACTGTTACTTTCATGTGTTTTGGCCATGGTTTTATGCATGCCTTATCATCCTTTCATCATTTTCTTTCTTACAATATAAAAAGGATGATAAAAATTGGTGGAATAATTTTGAGGAGTTGATATTATGTGGTTGCTAAGTAAAGAAAATTTGATGGTCGTAGTTAAACTATTACTACAAGATCATATTCTGATTGGTAGGTGTTAGATTCAGTTACCATCAGTGTAGCATTAAGTTCTCCTGGTTTGAATTTTATGTCATACTTCGAATTGCTTGTTACCCTCTGTTAGTGACATTTTTCTGTCCAAATTTTCCCCACTTACTGTTATCTGTGCAAGTCAATGTTTTGCTAGGCTTGAGAAGAAGAAAATGACAAATTCTGATTTGTCAACTCAGCATGCAAAGACAGATTCTTCAATGAAAAGGTAAATAAAGTTGTATACCACCATTATTTGTTCATTTGTATTTTTATTTTTATTTTAGGGAATTGTTAATCTGAGATTTATGTATGGCCAGTAAATCCAGCATGGAGGCCGCCGACTCTGAAGATGAATTGAAGGATGACGACAAACTTATCAATCGTACAAAAAACATCCCTACAATTTTACATAAATCCAAGGATGGTTCTGGAAGATCGAAGAAAAGCACTGCAAAATCTGGTAGTAAGTCGAAAGAGGGCACTCCGAAGCTCGGTAGCAAGTCCAAGGATGATGTTCCCAAAACTAGTGGAGAGTCCAAGGTAGACAGTGGCAATAAATCTGAGAAAATCATCGCCAAAACTGATAATAAGTTGCAAAAGGGCACTTCTAAAACCAGCACTCATTCAAAGGATGTGAGCGCCAGCAAATATAAGAAAAACACTAACAAAACTACAAGTGTCAATAAGCCAAAAGATGACACCCTGAAGATTGGCAGCAAGTCTAAGGATGTGAGTGTCAGTGAAACCGGAGACTGCATCCCCAAATCAAAAATTGGCAGTGAATCGAAAGATGGCTCCCTTAAGCTTGGCAGCAAGTCCAAAGATGGGTGTCCTGCTGAAACAGAGAAAAATATTTCCAAACCAAACTCCAGAAGCAACTCAAAAGAGGACAATCCAAAGCTTGGCTGGAAGTCCAAGGATTGGAGTGCTGGTGAAACAGAGGAAAATATTACAGAATCTGAACCTGGCAGTAAAAATAAAGGTGGTGCCTTAAAGCTTGTCATCAAGTCCAAGGATGCAAGTACTAGTCATTTTGAGGAAAACACTACCAAGTCTGAAACTGGCAGTAAGTCGAAAGGTGGTAAAAAGTTTGTAATCATGCCCAAGAACGAGAGAGATGTTGATACTGAGGAAAACAATACCAAGTCTGAAACTGGTGGTAAGTTGAAAGGTGGTAATACAAAGTTCGTCATCATGACCAAGAAAGAGAGTGATGCTGATTCTGAGGAAAACATCACCAAGTCTGAGCTTGACAGGAAGTCGAAAGGTGTCACCACAAAGTTTGCCATCAAGGCCAAGGACGTGGATGCTAAGAAATTGAAAGAAAGTGCTACTAGGTGTAAATCTAAAGAAGATGCACTGAAGCTTATCGAAAAGACAGTGGATGATAATCCTACATCCAATACCAAATCAAAGACTGATACCGACAATACTGATAAACAGAGGGAGAGTACAACCTGCAAAAGGAAAGATGGTTCATCCAATGTACAAGAAGGCAAGGATATGGAGAGGGGAAATTCGGCAAATGACTCCGCAAAGTCAACACGAACAGAGATCGAGACAAAGAATGGGAAGAAACGGCAGAGAAAGGGAAATGGCTGATGCACCAGATTCCATTTTGGCTAGGATTTGACTCTAGTTTGTACACATTTTACAATTTTTGTTTTCTTCTCTCCCATCTTCGGATCAGCTTAGGAGGACTCATGTCTTGCAAAAGCTTTTAATGCAGCAGTGTTTAATGGGGGTAATTGTCTTGGTTGACTAATCATTTGACATAGATAGGTCAGGTGATGTTGAATTCCAGATAGTAATTGTTTGATCTTGTACATTCTCACTTTCGTTTTTAGGTCTTCACGCAGTTGAACACAATCATCTAAGTTCTTTCGTTTTTTGTTAAAATTGTGCTCACACATCTTACTGAGTTAGAGTCCGGTCCAACAATCAACGAATATGCTTAAATGACTTCTCATAACCCAGTACTGAATTTGTAATGTGAAGGGCAGGTTGCCATGTTCAAGGATGCATAGTTGGCTAAACCCGATGACCCTCCATGAGCTCCCTAGTAAGAATCTCTTGGTATGGTTGTTCACAGGCCATAGCTCTGTACTTTGATTTCAGTACCGTCCTAATTTCAGGGGTAGAATAATATTTTTCAGACACAAGGGTGTTTTCTTATTTTGTGTTTTCGGGTTTACTTAGGCCAAGTCCTATATACCCTTACCAAATAATGCGTCCTCACCAAACGCGCTGTGATAATGAGTTTAACGAAACAGAAAAAGACAACCATTAAGCATCCCAAGAAATGAAGTGAACTAAAATCAGGAAAGAGAGGTGGAGTTTCAAAACTAGACAAGTTATGGACATTGGTGTATTGTTGACCATATATCGGGCCATAAAAAAAAAGTCAGTATACCAGGCTAAGAGGTGGGTTGACTGAGTTGGGTACGGTGTTTGGGTGGCTCCCTGATGCAGTTAAAGAGACAGGCCAAAGCTATCCTTAATTCCGTTTCTATTTTTTGAACTATAAGAACCATCGGTCCATTGTTGTTCAAGTAATATTAGAACGTTGGAGGAAGACTACAAATACGTTCTATTTTAAGGATTTCGAATGCAGTAAGTTTGTTTGTTCTCTAATTCATTTTTTGGATTTTTATTAATTGGTTTTATATGCAAATTCTAGGATTTATAGCTGAAATTTATTTTTAAAATGTTGTTTATAGGAATTATACCGTTAGATATGTATATGTTGACCGGAATATTATATGAGGGAAATATTGTTCTATTTGACCAAGAGAAGTGGTCATCACAATCGAGATGGAAAAAACGCCTTGTAATATATTGTGATGACGAGCAAGGAAATAATGACCATACAACTATTAAAGCCGGTGGAATCAAAGTCTCTGAGTTGAAGAGTTTCTTACAACGCTATAATCTGATAGTGCACCAGGATCCAAGTTATGAGAACGCCGACCACTTTGATGAGCTCGAAAGGGTGTGTGTGTTATATATGTTAGGACAATTACTTGTTCCAAATGCTAGCTCAGTGACACTTGTTGGTTTTCCCGAAGCACTTGAAAATTTAGAGTTAACTCCAACATATGACTGGGGGTCCGCACTGTTATCTTCATTGTACATAGGCCCAGTGAGTGTTCGGCCTCCCAACCAAGTTTGAATTGTTTTTGGGTAATCTTAGAAGTAAAAACTAATTAATTTTTATTTTTTAAATGTTAAATTACTAACTAATTAAATTTTCCAATGTTTTCACAGTATTGGTGGTATACTTATTTCCTTGTTGGTGAACCTGTTATACACCAACACAATATTATTTTTCAAATTATGGAGAAGTACCAGACCGACAACTGGTTTCCCATTCAGGTTTATGACGGCCAACACTCTGAGCTGTCTCAAAGGCTTCAACAAGTGTATAAAACAAGCCAAAATATTATTACTATGCAATATGTTGATCATCCTGAATACCATAATGATGTTTCTCAAAGGATGCTAGTGTTGAGTTTTCAACGATCGGTGTTTTTTAATTCTTCTTTTAGAAAAGGTGTATGGTACTTCGGCGAAAGACACCTTCTACAACTAGAAATGAGAAAAGTAAAAGCAATCAACCCACTTCCAAGCGAGGAGGTTTCTTTTGAGGATTACGTGATGTTGATGCGAATATGTAGACCATTGGAAGAGGCTCATGGCTTAATCGAGGAGCATGTTGATAGGAGTGATTATCTCCGTTGGTTTAGTTCAATTTGCAAGCCTACCATTGTTATGGAGCCGTAAAATTTAGGAGGGATGGATATGCCATCTTTAGGTAGATTGCCACTTGATGCCGAGTTTCTTCATACCAAACCTCCACCAATAATGCCTGGTCCCTTCATTTATCCAAGTAGTCATGGAGGTTCATGTTTTTCGTCAGCTATGCCACCGTTTGATTGGGAGGTGTCGAGTTTTAATCTAGAAGGGGAGGCTATCGTTGTTCATATTGTTTCTCAAGCTATGGAACAAATTTATCCGTACTATGGGGTACAAGCTACAAATAAGGAGTTGCAAGATAGGTTGAACGATTATTATTGGTGATCACAGAAAATGCAGGATTATTACGTGGGGAAGCTGACCCAAATGACGAATACATTGAGTTTTAATATTCCAGATGAATCCAGTCAATGTCAAGGTCAACCAAGTCGTAGAAGCAGTCAAGAAGTGAAACACTAGAGCATGTGAAACAAACTCACATGACACCTGGTACCGGAGACGTTGATTTGGCTCTGGAAACTCCCGGCGGTGGTCCAATCTTTGGGAATATTTATACACCGATTCCAAGAGGATCCTTTAACCTCTATCATCCCGTTGGTCCCACCATTCCTCAGGTTCCTTTTATAGGTTTTGGTGATGAAACTCAACCTCCTGAGCCTACTCAAGATTTTATCGCAACCATATTACATCAAAGGGAATACGACGACGATACAAGTTGGGTCTTTCCTGGTGGTGATCAAGGTAATTAGTCAGGAAATTAAATATAATTTTAATTAAATATAACGAAGATTATTAATTGAATTTGATATATAATTGTGTTAAATCTACATGTTGATTAAAAACTATATGTTGATATACAAATAGCAAAATCCTATTAAATCAAAAGCTAGTTTGTTTTGATTTATTTATAAAGGAACTTAATTTATAAATTTACACCACCTAATGTTAATGAATTTAAATGCGTGAATGTTACAAAAATTACATTTGATCAAAAATAGCCGTTGGATTTGCAATAATGAAAGATTGTGATCGAAATAAGAAGTTATATGTAATTTAATTTCGAAAGGGATAAGCACGCTTAATAATTTGATTGAATTAACTAAAATTATATTAAAACACTAATCTACATCTACATTACATTAATTTACTTTACTATTTTTTAAGGGTGAAAACAAATGTACTACAAAAGAGTACTTTTAGTAGGTTTGAGAAATCAAAATCAAACATGATAAGCCTAAACCAAGAAATAACCGTTTAAGTCCTGGTTCGATCACAACAGAGATGATTTGTTGATCTTAGGGGAGGGAAGCCAAAAAGGTTGAGAAATCACGAGTGTGATGAAGATAATGTGTGATTGTGAAGAACAAATTATTTTTGTGATAAGTTTCTGTTATGTCCTCCTTTTCGAGTAGATGAAGCCATCTATTTATAGTTTTGAGGAGATACACTGAATTCTCGTAAGTGATGGAAGTTACAAAATAAGTGGAGGAGTAACAATTTTGGAGATTGTAATGGAGTCATGTCCGAAAAATAGGGAGGACTTGTATGACCACTACTCCTCGTGCTCTCAACTGTCTTTTAACTGTCCCACTACTTGTTACCTTCTTGTTCGTGGATATGTTGCCACAGCGCACGATTGCCGTAGACCGACAGACCAATACCCCAATGAGAATCCCCCGATGTGTTTTATTTAATATCTCGTGGAAATATTGGAGCCGTGAGCTGCCACTTTGTTTTAAGTAAAGTCAGCAGGTTGCTAAGTCAGTGAGGCAAGTTGCGCAACTCACTAGTTTAACAATCAAACTGATTAATGTCGAGTATGGTAAGTTTAGTGGTCATGTACTAGCTTAGGAGTAACATGGCGTATTTTAGTGGCCAAATATCAACTTAGAAGTGACGTGGCACAAATCTGGAAGTGTTTGAAGCCAAGATTGTGCGAAAGTTCTAAACGACCAGTCGTGGCGTATTTTTAGAAACTGTACAAAAGGCTTGTCGAGCAACCATATAGGGTTGGCGATGACATTAGGCAGCGCCTAAGAAGCCAGTGACGCGTCCCTGGGATGCGCCAGAGAATTAGGTTGGTGCTGGAAAATGCCAGCGCCTTAGGATCTTAGCGTCTCTGGGACGCGAATTAGGTTGGCGCTGGCAAGTGCCAGCGCCTTAGGAGCTAACGTCTCTGGGACGCGAATTAGATTGGCGCTGGCAAGTGCCAGCGAATTAGATTGGCGCTAGTGACGACTTTACCAGCGCCTCTGGCTTGTGGCGTGTCTCTGAGGCACATCTCGCTCGAGCTAGCATGTGCCATTTTTTGCGAGGCGTGTGAGGTATTTCTTGGTGGTGCATTCAGAAGGAATGACACATAATTCGTAGTACATCTATGAGCATGATGCTAAAGTGGCAATTTTAGAGTTAGGACGGCTAGTTGTTATGTGTTCTTTGCAAACAAGGAATTAAGATGAAATGTGCCTTTGGGGATCAAGCATCAATTATTCCCAGAATATAGGTATAACAATAAATTAATGTTGTTTAAATTAGAATTTGAGTCGACACTGCTTTAGGAATATCACTAGAGAAGACATTGGATACACAACAAGCTTTAGGAATAGCACTAGAGAAGTATCAAGTTGCTCTATACTAGTGGGCAATCCATCTAGGAGCTTGAGATTTATTAGATAGAATACAAGGTCAATATATAACGTTTGTAGTTATTTATAGAGACTATATTCTTAATTCTCCTGCGGAATATAAGTAGAAATACACTATTTTGTATTCTGATGTGAAGTCATAAATATGCGCGTAAATATGCACAAATACTTCTATGTTCCTGCAACTAGGCAGAAGGGCGATTTTATAATTCTGACCTTTGTCAAAAATCCACCATCTATATTAAGTCCTCTGCTTAGTGAGGAACAATAATATTGCGCAGTAAGCACTAGATGGTAACATCATGTTTATAGTAATTATATATGTATAATCAAAATTTTAAGAGTATAAGGAAATGTACTTAGCTCATGTTTTCTCTGATATTGAGATATGTGCCCCTTAGGATTAACCCTGGTTGAGATTATTAGATTTCCATGTTCTTGCCTGGAATTTCTAATTCGTGAGCTAAGGGAAGCTTAGCTGGGTTGAACTTCTGATCCAGTCACGTTGGTTGAGCAGCTACCAGCAGCCAAGGTCTTGGAGAGTACGTCTATGAGTAGCACCATTGGTCAGGGAAGAAACTTGGTTCGCTCTGTTTCCTCCGGGCAATGTCTTTGATGCAGAGTTGGGCCTTAGTCTCAAACTTTCTTGTGAGCAAGTAATAGATGTCGGTGCTTAGGTTTTGAGTATATAACGTTCAAGTGCTAGTGGCAGCGTCAGTAAGGAGACAATAAATAAGAGATAAGACACCCGAAGACGATGCTTTGAGTTGTAGCTAATAGCAGCAAGGTTGGATATATTGGAAATCGACAGAAGAAGCTGACGGTAGATCCGAACTGCAGGTGGGGCTGGCGGTGGACTATAGTGCTCTTGTCGCGGGCTTGAACATATCAATTCTTTTAGAATATCAGTTGGTTTGGTATCATATTAACGGAAGTATCGAACAACAGGGCTGGTATCGACAACATCATAAATTGAGACATCATGGTAAAAACAGTGGAGCAATGTTGATACAAGGTTGACGTATTCTAGTATATTGAGATCTTCTTGGGAGATGCAATGGGGCATGAGATGATAATACTTTTTGAGAAGATGAGAGTCCAAAGGCGGATGAGGTCTCTGTAAATCTGAGTCTTCTAAATCCCGTTTGGAAACCTTAGTTTGCACACCATTTTCTCCAGAAGCTGTTGAAGTTTCATAGAATGTCGGATTTCGACGTTTGGCCCCAAATTTTGAAGGCAAGAGACCAATCTATCATATGCAAAAAGAATCACTCGATTCAAAGCTTTAGCTTAAGAGCCATATCTCCTAGCTCATGTCTCCGATTGATGTGCCTTTCTGGTATGTCATAGCAGAGACATAGATGAACACTTCTTATGAAGGATACTTTGACCCGTTCCCCACCGATTGTTGCCGATTTCTAAATTTGTAAAAATAGAGAGGTAATGATGGAAGCATCAACAAAGAATAGGGGAGTGGACCGAGCTTGTGCTGGAAGATGACATTGTGAGATGTTGTCGTCGTAAAGATGCTGGCTTCATGAGGATGCTAACTCTATGAATAATGTCTCAGCTTCTGTGAGAAACCCTAGCTCCGATAAAAATTCCTTATTCTGTGGAAAGAGCTGGCGATGGAGAAAGCGAGTGCTGGAGGTGCTGGGCGTGCACACTAGAGGAGGTAAGGCATGGCGTGCACCAGAAGAGGCAGGGTAGGGGGTGCACCGGGGGGAGGCACAATGTGTACCAGAAGAGGCACATCGTAAGATTTTTATGATGAGCATGTTACTGAATCCCTGACCAACAACTTGCAAACCAATATTCGTTCGTTGCTGATCAGACCTTCTAGTTGAAGGATGTTAATGTGTTAAACTTTCAATAGTGAGGGAGTTGTCAGTCCCCAAGTGTAACTCGCTTGGATCCACTACCTGGAAGAAGATAATTTTTCGGTGTCGTCACATGTCCATGCTTCCAGGAATTTGAGAGGACATGGGAGGTCATGAAAGTTAGAGTTGTCATTTCTTGTCGTTAAAGTGCTGGGACTGGAGAGAATATCAGAATTGAAGTTGAATTCACCGTTATCGTCTGAGCTGTTAAGATGCAACATGGATACTTTTTGATCTTGTGAGAATCGTTGATGAAAACTTATCTATATATTTTTCTCGTCTAATTTATATTTGTTAACACTCATAATTATATTAATGTTATTATTTTTATATTTGTATTGGTGGTACACTCTAGACCCAAGCACAAGTGAAATGTAGATAAACGAAATAATTTACTAAAGCTACGACGGTGTTGAAGAAAAGAACAAAACATGAGCCGCCCATTAATTATTACTCTTGATAGTCGCGTCCGCAGAAAATTAATTATCTCTACTAAATTGACCAACACTAGCACTTGATGAAAATTCAAAAGCATATTCCATTGTTTTGGACATGTGGCACTGAAGGCAGCCGAAAAAACTAACTAGCTAAAGTGAGAACCTAGTGATATTAAACTAATCAATGGGACCTACTTATATTTTTGGAGTAAAGAAACAAAGCTATATTGGGCGCATATTGTACGAAGGAGATATAGGGGCTTCAAATTTGATTGAGGGGCTCCTCCAATAAGACGAAATAGGAACATTATGAAATAAAATACAAAAACCCCTTATCCATAATATTTTCACAATACCTAAACCACCCCTCATTAGTAATCTTAATTACATAAATTAGTTAAGATTAATTTAAACTAATCATGATTAATTAAACATAATCTTTTACCTAATCAAATGATTTGAATTTTTTTTCTTATTTGAATTTGTATTTGGTGGTAAGAAAAACTTGATGAAATCACGATTTGAAAGATTAAAATTTTGTTGTTCAGAGAAATTTACGGTTGGGTTTCATGTCGAACCCAACCGTAACCATAAGAAAACCGAAGAACACCATGTTTTGTGCAAAGTTACGGTTGGGTTTTAAACCATACCCAACCGTAAGTAGAAGAAAATGATGAACACCATTTTCCCCATAGTTACGGTTGGGTTTTAAAGGAAAAACCAACCGTAACTCATCCTTTTGAGAATTGATTATTTTTGTTAAATTTGAGTTTTAAAAATCAAAATTTTGAAATAATTCAATCATTTTTACTAGATTGAAGGTAAATTGGGTGTTTGAAACAAAGAAAAAACGAAAAATACACAAATTAGATAATCCAAATTTTTGTTATCCAGTAGAATTTACGTTGGTTTTTGTCTTTTAACCCAACCGTAACAATTCAGGAAAAACCCAACCGTAGCCAGTAGAATTTACGGTTGGGTTTGACTTATAACCCAACCGTAACATATTCTGTTAATTTTTGTTTCAATTTCAACACAGAATTACGGTTGGGTTTTGCCTTAAAACCCAACCGTAGACAAGTTGTGGTGTTTGTACAAAATGTATTACGGTTGGGTTTAGTAATCGGACCCAACCGTAAATGGTCTTGTTAACTGTTTTTTGATTTTCAATATACTCCAAATTGGGTTTAAAACACAACTTTGTAACTTATTCCTTCTATTGTAATAGATTTAAAGTAGTACATTAAAGGAATAAAACAAAGGAAACGAAATACAATAGACCATTGGATGATTACACTTAAACACTTAAAGATAATAGCGATAATCAAACACCCGACTTGTTTCCATAATACGGTAGCAATCTGTATGCTTGAACTCCTCCCCATATTTGATTCTATACTGCTCCATATACAACACATGCTGAAAAAAACAAATCAATTATTAGTTTGAGTTTTTGAAATCTCTTTTTAATTAACGATTTATTAATCGACAAACTTACTCTTTCCACACCGTTCTCGTAGGATTTGCTTCGAATCTCATTTGCTTTTCCAGTTTTAAGTTGTTCATTTGTCGATACAACGTCTCTAACCGTCTCTTGATGGCTCTCCACGGCCTATGATTTACATTCCCCTCTAATGCCGCAAACATTCGAAATACCCGCTTCCACCATTCTTCGGTATCTTGACCCTCATACCAATTTTGTTGTGAAACAACGTTGTTATTGTTGTTATAGAAGGCTCTATCGTAAGCATGCTCTAGCATCGTATGCCACGCTCGAACAATTGTAACATCTTCATCATTCGTGTATGTGTTTACCATTTTTAGTGGTTGAAAGGGTATGATGAGAATAATGAGAAAACCTAGAATTATAATGAGAATGAAAGGGATAGAGAATAATGAGAAAGTGACAAGTATATGTTTCCTTTTATAGGGAAAAAGGAACCAACGGATCTATTTTTGAAACAAAAAATCCGTTGGAATTGTGCAGTTTAAGGACACGGAAATTCAGACATTTTGAGAATCCCGCAGAATTTACGGTTGGGTTTTAAGGTGAAACCCAACCGTAAAATAGTTGTGGTGTTTCCACAATTTATTTACGGTTGGGTTTAGTAATCTAACCCAACCGTAAAATTATTTTTAGAGTGAAATATAGTTACGGTTGGGTTGTGTCACCTAACCCAACCGTAACTTCTAGTGTTAGTATTAGTGTATATTTTACCATATTGTTACGGTTGGGTTTTGCCTTAAAACCCAACCGTAATCTAGTTGCGTTGTTTGTACAATTTTTGTTACGGTTGGGTTTAGTAATAGAACCCAACCGTAAATATGAATGTTTGTAGTATGAACTGTAGTTACAGTTGGGTTGAGTCATGGAATCCAACCTTAAAAGCAGTTTTTAAGACAAAATTAGTTATGCTTGGGTTTAGTTCATTTTCTTATCAAATACCAGAGTTGTGAAAAACCTTATTTTTAACATTAAAGGAAGAACCAAAGGAAACGAAATACAGTAGATCATTAGATGATTACACTTAAACACTTAAACACTTAATCATAACGGCGAAACTCAAGATAGAAACTTTGTTCCAAGATACGATAGCAATCTGTATGCTTGAACTCCTTCCCATATTTGATTTTATACTGCGCCCTAGCCATGGCATGCTGAAAAAAATAAATCAATTATAAGTTTCATTATTTTAAATATTTTTTGAGAAAAAACGATTTATTAGTTGACACACTTACTCTTTCCAGATTGGTTTCGTCGGGAAATGCTTCAACTCTCATTTTCATTTCCAGTTTTAGGTTTTCCATTTCTTCATACAACGCCTCAAAGCGTCCCTTGATGGTACTGCACGTCCTCCGATATCTATTCCCGTGTAATGCCACAAACATTTGAAAAACACGCTCCCACCAAGAATCGTCCTCCTGACAGTCCATCCAATTTTCAGGTATAACAACGTTTCTATTGTTGTTATAGAAGGCTTTCTCGTAAGCGTGGTCTATCATCGTAACCCACCCTTGAACAATTGCAACATCTTCATCATTCGTGTATCGAACAATTTTTAATGGTTGAAAGGGTATGGTGAGAATGAGTTGGAAAACATAGAATTATAATGAGAATGAAAGGGATAGAGAATAATGAGAAAGTGAAAAGGAAAGGTTTCCTTTTATAGGGAAAAAATTCGCAACGGCTAGATTTTTAAAAAAAAAAACCGTTGGAATTGTATTTTTTTGTCACTATTCAGGGATAATTTACGGTTGGGTTTTGTAATGAAACCCAACCGTAACAAATTTGTGGTTTTTGTAAAGTTATATTACGGTTGGGTTTTGGCTTAGAAAGCAACCGTAAATTTTAATGTTAGTTTAAGTGGGATGATCATTTACGGTTGGGTTTTTGTAATGCAACCTAACCGTAACAAATATGTTATTTTATTGCAAATTATATTACAGTTGTGTTTAATTATCGGACCCAACCGTAAACATAAGTTTTTTAGTGGAAATGTAGTTACGGTTGGGTGATATCTTGAAACCCAACCGTAAATGATCATCTTCATTTCCTATATTCTTCATTTTTTATGCTTAAATCAGTCTTGTATTTGTTTTATGTTGGTGGTAAAAGTGGAAGAGAGATAAGAGAGTTTTAACCCAAAATTTTGAAAAAACCCAAAATGAGTGATTCTAGTGGCAAATTTGTGGAGGGTGAATCCTTGTATGATTGCCAAACTAAATTCTACATACCTATTGAGGGAGACCCAACTATGTATGATTATTTGGATGGTAGAGAGGTTTTAAGTGTAAGTTGTGATGCTGAAACTAAACCAAATGGAGAAAGTAGTCGTCAAAGTGAAGATTCAACTTCTGAGAATAGTCAGGTATCATTCTAACTTAAACTCTTTTTCATTTTTTGCTGATATTTAATGAATGAGGTGCATAATCAGTTTTTTTTTTTGTTACACCATCATGGTTACGGTTGGGTTTTAAGCCAAAACCCAACCATAACTATACATTTGTGTTTCTGAAAAGTAGAGTTTTACAGTTTTACGGTTGGGTGGTTACCAAAAACCCAACCGTAACTTATTACGTGCATGGATATTTAGTGCACTTGTTACGGTTGGGTTTTACTCTTTAACTTAACCGTAACATTGGGTTGGCTTTTTTTGTTGTATTACGGTTGGGTCCGTCGATTATAAGGTTGGGTCTGACGCTTCTAACCCAACCGTAAACTTATTGGTTTTAGTGTTTTGTCTGACGCTTGGCCTTGATCTCTTTTGTTCAGCTCGCGGTTGTAACTCAACCAATGAATGATCAGCCTCCTCCAAATGATATTGAAACTATAGATACTACGGATCACTTTTTGAACGACCTGGTAGGTTATAGATAAGTTGTTAATCCCTTTCGACATCCAACATAATGCCATTTTTTTTCTCCTAACTTTCTGTTCTTGGACCATGTAGACATGGGATAAAAAATATGATGCAAAGAAGTGGGCTACAGAACATGGGAAACTCATCATGTGTGTGATTGTTTGTAACAACCAACAAAAACACAACCACTTTCAAATGGTTTGTGAGTGTAGTGGACAATACACAAGACATGCAAAAAAGGGTACTGAGTATGTACCAAAGACGAAGATCAAGCGAAAAACTTACACTAAGAAGACGGGATGTCCTTTCAAGCTTCAATTTCGTAAGAACAACGAGAATAAGTGGTTCTTGTCTACGGTTGTATGCGGTCGTCACAACCACCTACCACCAGAGACTTTGTTAACGCATCCTTCTATGGCCCGACTTACCAAGGAAGAAAAGTTCATCGTAAACGATATGACAGAAAAGCGTTTGAAACCCAGTGATATACTCGGGCACTTGAAGAAAATAAACTCAAATAATGTGTCTACGTTGGAGAAAATCTACAACGCCAAAGCCAAGTTGAAGCGTGAGAAATGGGAAGAAAGGGACCCGATCGAACAACTTTTGTACTTGGGGGAGACGAAAAACTACACCATGTTTCACGAAGAAGATGAGAATAAAGAAATTAAGCATATTATATTGGCTCATTTCGAGTTTATAAAGTTAGCACGGTGCTCCCATCAAGTGCTTATGATGGATTGCACGTACAAAACTAACAAGTATGAGCTCCCGGTTTTGAATGTTGTAGAACAAACTTCTACCAAGTCCCCGTTTAGTGTTGCCTTTTGCTTCTTGAGAAACGAGCTCGAAGAAAGCTATGTGTGGGCTTTGGAACAAATTAAATTATTCTACGTTGAAGGATATACCCCTAAGGTAATTACCACCGACAAAGAACAACGCTTGATGAATGGCATTGCAAGGGTATTCCCAGATGCTCATCATCTTCTTTGCACGTTCCACTTGTGGAACAATATTCAAACCAAGTGCAAAACGATTATTCGGCCAACAAAGAAAAGCGAGATGGAGAGAATTAATAAATTGCCGGTTTCAGAACAAGAAACGGCCAAAGAAAAATTCGAGGAGGACGACAAGTTGGCGGAACTAAAATGGGCTACTTTCCAAACTGAATGGGACGCTTTGACATGGTCTATCACCAAGGAAGATTATGAAGAAAATGTTCGTATGTTATGCTTGCATTGGAGTAATTATCCAAAAGTTGTGAACTATTTGATGGAGCATTGGTTGAATCCCCACAAAGAGAAGTTTGTAGCGGCGTTCACAAACCAATATAGGCACTTTGACAACCAAGCTACAAGTACCGTGGAGTCATCTCACAACAGAATGAAGAAGAAGCTTCATAATTCTGATGGTGGGTTTGTTACGGTCTTCGAAGCGATGCACGATTATTTTCTCCGTGACCTTGACAGAGTTAAGGAATCTTTTGAAAAAAGCCTTTCTAGAAAACACGTCAGCTATAAGGACGAACCATTGCTCCAAAGTATTTTTTATAAGGTGTCGCATTGTGCTATTGAGAAGATAATGTACGAAGTAAAGCACTATAGATTGGGCAACTTACACGGAGAAGAAGAGTGTGTTTGTCCTAACATGTCAAGTTTGGGACTTCCCTGCCGGCATTTGATGCCCAAGTATGAAGAAGACGGTGTGATCCCAATTGAAGATATTGATCCGTTTTGGCAACAATTGTCTTTCGATGAACCCATCGTCGAGCAAGATTTTGGTGCATCGTTTGCCGACATCCACGTTGGAAAGGCTTTAGCCAACAAACACGATACATTATATAAGGCGCAAAGGCAAATTTGGTTGACGAAGTTGAGTTACTTCGTGTTTCCACACACAAGGTACGCTGTCAAGGAAGAAATTAGAGGGAAGAGAAAAGTTAGGCCTTCTACCAAAGAATCGAGGGCCGTCGGACGCAAAAAAGCAAGGGAATTGCATGCAGAATCAAAGAAAAGAAACCCTTGTGCATTTGAGCATTTGCAAAAGGAATATGAAGCAGAGGATGAGAAGGAGGATGATGTTGAACGAAAAATAAGTCAAACGGATCAAGGGGGGCCAAGTGTAGTAGATATTAAAGGAAAAGGTCCCGCGGTTCCCACTCAAGAAAGTTCAACAATTGAACTTGGTGCCAAGGGAAAAGTTTTTCCACACCCAAACTCAAGAAGAGTAAGTATGAAGGAATTAGCAAGAAGAAAAAAAGAGTTAGTATGAAAGAATTAGCAAGAAGAAAAGAAAAACTTAAAGCCAATACATTAGTAGTTGAAGAGCCATATACGATCCGGATTGCAAGAGGATTGATGCAATTTCCATCAAACTTTTCAAGAATTGAGAATGGAAAAATCGTCCGAACCGAGCACATTATTTATGAAAATTATATGTCATCGTTTCCGGCTTGTTTTCGTCCATACATAAAGGCAACCGACGATGTTGCCGGTGATGGTAATTGTGGATACCATGTATTCATCGAACAAGTTGGACCATTTAGCGGAGAAGCAGGGTTGGGTATGGACGAAGTAACTTATGGAAGACATAAGTCAGCGGTTGAACTACGCTCTTACCCGGATTTATACAAGCCAATGATGTGTGCATATAGAGATGAAGAGTCGTTGTTAAACGAGAAGTTCATCGCTCTCGAAAGGCGTTTAATAGGCAACAAGAATTGCACTAGCGAGTATTGGATGAGCATGCCAATATGTGGGCAAATCCTCGCCAACGCTTTCAATTGTGTCATACATTATATCTCAAATAGATATTGTTTTACATTGGCACCAACAAGATCAACACTTGTCGAACAATTGGCTAATCGAAGATGTGTGATTGGGCTGGTGCAGAACTGCCATTATGTCGGTCTCAAGTTGAAAGAAGGAAGTCCATTACCCCCTTTACATGATGGATACGATGGTGATATCGCCAAGTCTTGGTGTCACCGGTTCAAGCATAATTTCGAACTCTGGAAGGCATTAAAACCCTCCCCGACCTTTCAATTCATATCATTTGTGTCTGAGTCGGAGTCGGAATGATAATATAGTAAACCTGGAAGGCATTTAATATTCGTAGTAACAATATCATATGTATGTTGGAGGAATCATAATATTAATATATTTTGTTTGGAAATGAAAAATTTGGAGTATCACATGTGTGACAACAAAATTCACCCAGGTTTACGGTTGGGTTTTCAGTGAAAACCCAACCGTAAACCAGTCACTACACGATAAAAAAAAAAAATTACGGTTGGGTACTGAGTGCAAACCCAACCGTAAACCTTCCAGGGTTTTTCCCCCAGTTTTACGGTTGGGTTATGACTCCAAAACCAACCGTACAACTGCAACGTTTACGGTTGGGTTTTGAGACCAAACCCAACCGTAAACCTGGGTGAATTTTAATCTGGAAGGTTTACGGTTGGGTTTGCATTCAAAACCCAACCGTAAATATTTTTGTTAACCTTTTTTGTAATTTCAGTTCACTCAAATTGGGTTCAAAACACAAAATTTATGTAAACATCAAATTTTTGACCACATTACAACCCATGAAATCATTAAAGTAACCTGGGATAGAATTGAAATTACCACTAACAAACCCAAATGGCATTACAAAAAAACTAATAAATAGGTTTGCGAGTGAGCAAAAAGTCTTTAGGATGTGATAATGAGGTAGGTATAAAAAGGGCCATATTTTCCATCTCCTCCATTCTTCAAGAGATCTCTGTAACACCTCATCTTCGGTTTCACCCCTAAGTCGTAGTTGACCAATAATACGAACTAATGTCATAAATTCTTCTACGTATCGGTGTATAGTGTTATATCGACAAATCAACTTGACATGATCACGGTTATAAGGGTTGCCGGTTTCAGAACAAAAGTTTTCATGGATTGTTTGCCAATAACTCGGACTCGTTATACCACTTTGCCTTCTTCTTCTCCTCTTTTTGGAAAACATAATACATAGTTACGGCAAATACATAAATCTTCATCCAAAGAAAAATCTGGATTTTTAATCCAGGTTGACCCATATTCCACTATGTTAGAGTACTAGTTTTGTTAGAGATGATTGTTGTAACATAAAGGTTTAACTTTTAAAAAAATGGATGGGTTGGATATGTACTCAACTATTTCACTTATAAATCAGAAGTGTAACGACTATATTTTGAAAAATGGGTCGTACAAGGTTTGGACGGCTCTATTTGAAAACCCCAAAAAAAATCAAAAACGACCCAAAACTTTCCTCAAAATAGATTTTACGGTTGGGTTTTGGCTGAAAACCCAACCGTAATATCTTTAGAA
>JAJJMC010006585.1:8706785-8775571 GCA_023531435.1 Papaver californicum | reverse complement strand
AGTAGAATTTACGGTTGGGTTTTGGCTGAAAACCCAACCGTAATATCCTAGGGAAATTATGTGTTGTGGTCATATATTTACGGTTGGGTTTTCAGCCAAAACCCAACCGTAAAATTATTCTTTCATATTTACGGTTGGGTTTTGGATGAAAACCCAACCGTAAAACTGTAGTATTAAAATGTGACAGATTTACGGTTGTGTTTCCAGGCAAAACCCAACCGTAACACTAATGTGACTGGTTATTTTTACCGGGATTTCCCAATGCATGGTTTCCAACTTAAAAAAATTAATCAAATAAATTTTCACGTGCAAGTTAAATTCAAACTTCAAATCTAACTTCACATTAAAGGTACAACTAATTCACACATACAAAACAAAACCATAGACATAGAGTTAGGGACAAGGAGGAGGGGTAGGTCGATGACTTTGACGAGCTCTTTTTTTGCTCATAACATTACGATGACCAGCACCGCCACGAGTACGAGCTCCAGCACGACCGCCTCGAGTACGAGCACCACGTTGCGCATCCCCGGCTTCATCATGTGTCTCTTCATCCGATGCTTGGGGCTCTCTTCTAGTAGTACTCGCATCTCTAGTCGCGCCTCTTGTACCGGGTCTACTCCTCTTTAAAGTCCGCTGCACATCCTCAACTTCATGATGAATCTCCCTAATCAAAGCTTGGAGATGGTCAGGCGTCCTCACATCAATTGTGCTTAGGCATGGATTAATAGAGTCCGCCAATGCAACGGCTTTCTTTTTCTATTGACATATGAAAATAAAAGTAGGATGAGTGTTTAGTAATAAATCTTAAAAACATTAATAACAAAAATAATGTACGTACCAAATTGAAATATGCTTTCTTCCAGAAACCATCTTCTGTGTTGATTGCCAGAGTCTCAGGATCATTGTTGATGATAGTTGGATGACCAAAATGGCGATACAAATCCAAGTAATCTGCTGTAGCCTCTTTTGTGCCCGGAAAGGGAGTTAACTCATTCCTTTGGACTTGGTATTTCGGATCAGTGCGGTTATCCCAAACCGCGACTGAAGGCGTCGGCTCATAATTTAGCACGATGTTTGGCCCTTCGATCATCGACCCATTCACACACAATTTAAACATTTCGGGTGTCACCGTTGTTTGGACGTATCCATATTGCCGGAGAGTTCGGCGGGGGTTGGACATCACGTACCCACACGGATGATACAAAGGGCCGTTGTAGCCTGCCACGTCCGACAATTCACGTAAATCCTCAAGATGTCCATCACCCTCTATGCTAATCTTCACATAAGGGTCGAAAACAACATCATCAACCGTGAAAGCATCAATTTCTGTTCTCATCTTTGCTATGAGCACTTCTTTATATTTTGCCTGCGTCCCGGTGAAGACGAATTGCTTTCCCGTAGGTCCATTAACATCAACGCTTGTTTGAGGAGCCAGTCTGGAAAAGTGATCGTATACCCATGCCTATAAAGATAATTAATATTAATATAAGAAAATGAGAAAAAAATAAATTAAAATTGAACATTGAAATTCAAACAATAAATTACCTGAAGCAGACCGGTATTACCGGCAATCTCAGTTCCCCTGACCCTCGAAGCTTTTCGAAGGTTAGCAAGTAGGTAGGCCAGGGTGGCAGTTCCCCACGAGTACTGATGGGTCATCCCGAGATCACCCTGAAACCATTGTAGATACTGGACGTTGACCCTGTTGCCCGAGTTGTCACCAAAGAAGATGGTGCCGAGCATATATAGCAGATAAGCTCTGGCTGTTCGAATG
Organism: Papaver californicum; assembly: GCA_023531435.1. NCBI lineage: Eukaryota > Viridiplantae > Streptophyta > Magnoliopsida > Ranunculales > Papaveraceae > Papaver > Papaver californicum. The sequence continues at coordinate 8,773,794 of JAJJMC010006585.1, read as the reverse complement.
GCTCTGGTGTCATCTATGACGACCCCAGCCATTTCCAACTTTACGGTCCCTCCAAACTTCTCCCATAGTGACCGCAGCAATATTTTCTTGCTCATGGATTGACCTTTCTTCTTTGGCATCCCCGGTTTATCTCCACTCACCAATTTAAATTCCGATTCAGCTTCGGTCTTCTCCCATCCAAGTGTTTCTTTGACAAGTGCATAAATATCACTCCAGGACATGTTGTTGTCAAAACCCTCAAAAACTGATTTACCTTCCACCTCCAGCCCAAGAATTGATTGGACATCATTCGGCGTTATAGTCATCTCGCCGAATGGGAGATGAAATGTATCGGTTTCAGGCCAATAACGTTCCCTGAAGGCTGCGCAGACGACACTGTCATACTTCCACATTGAATGTGTAATTCCGGGAGCTAACCCGGTAGCATTTACCAGAATTTATACAGTCGTACATTCATCAGTTAAGGGCCAATGTTGAGCCCTTTGACGAACCAATTTCATGATCGCCTGTGTATTATCCTACAAAGAATAAAAACAAATTTGTTTTACTTACAAAAGTTAAAAAACCAAAATTTAACAAAATAAGAGAAGTGATTAGAATAATACCTTGGTCGCTGCAACTTTGGCAGCCCATGAATGGGGATAACCAAATAATATTGCAGATTTGTCTAGGGCCTCACCCCATAGTCCTCCATTCCTCTTCTTAGGCCACAGTTGAGGTTCGGCCTTTTCTTTCGGAATTTCTTTGGCAACCCTTTTCTTTGCCTTTTCTTTTCGAATTTCTTTACCTTTGCCTTGAGGGACATGTTGTTCTCTGTCCCCCTCTTCTTCTTCGTGTTGTTGCTCTTGTGGTGGTTCTCTAATCACAAGAGAACCTCTGGGTGTTGGTAGATCACCCAAGCCTTGAAACACATTATATTCCTCTTCTGCAATTTGAGGAACACTACCACCACCTACTTCAAAAGAGGGATTATGGGTCTTGCTCACGCCTCTCTTCTGAACCCCTAAATGCTTTCCGCGGCGAGGGGTTGGAGTGTGAGAAATAAGTGTTAAATTATTACCCCTCTTATTCTTCCTACAACACACAACCAATACAAGTTAGATAATTTCAAAGCAATTCAACTTCAACAAAAAAAATATTCACTACACAGGAAAATTTACGCTTGGGTTTTTTCTCAAAACCCAACTGTAATTTTTCTCTCATATTTTACGGTTAGGTTTTAAAACAAACCCAACCGTAACTCACATGTAGTTGTTGTGCACATCAGGCTACATATGAATTACGGTTGGGTTTTTCTCAAAACCCAACCGTAACAATTTAAGTACAAAAGGTGGTCCATATGTTACGGTTAGGTTTTAAGAAAAAATCAACCGTAATATTCAAACCAAATTTTTATGGAGGCTATTGTTACGGTTGGGATTTTCTCAAAACCCAACCGTAAGTTGTTTTTAAAAAATGGCGCAAATTATTTACGGTTGGGTTATCTTTTGAAACCCAACCGTAATATCCTGAACTATTCATCTTCTTCCCTTTGATTTACGGTTGGGTATTGAAAATAACCCAACCGTAATACTCAAGAACATGAAATATTACGGTTGGGTTTTGATACGGAACCAACCGTAATATCAACTGTGTGCATTTTTCCCAAAATCATGATCAAACATGCGAATAAATCAATTACAAGTTCTAAGAATACATGGGTTTTCTACAATACCTTAGATACACCATTGTTGGACTTTTCGGTGCTTGATTTTGCTTGTCACTGTCGATTTCTTGTTGAATCTCTTGATTAGGTTGAAAGGAGCAGGGTTGATTGCCATCACTACTACCTTGAACGCCTTTAGTATGCTTCTTCATCTTGAATTGTTGAGTTGAGTTTAATCGACGATGAATTTTGCGAATCGGCGATGAATTGAGGGCGATTACGGTTGGGTTTTGAGAGGTTTTTTTGGGTTTTAGTTTTTAAAAGTTATGAATTTTGTTAAAAGAGTTTAGTTTTTAATTGATATAAGGGTAAAACCGTCATTTAACAAAATCCCTTAGGACATCCCTTATCGTAAAAATGGGTCACCTCGACTCAACTAGGAGCCCCTCATTCAAATTTAGAGCTCCTATATCAGCCTTCTATTGTATCCTATGGTCATTAGAATGAGCAGTAAGTGGGGTATTAATTGTTTAGACTGTTCACGTTTTGGACCATGCAATCGGCGAAGTGTGAGATAGAAAAGAAGTGAAAGAAGTTGAAGGTGGTCTGCCGACGTTGTCTAGGAGACGTGGCAGAACAAAGTGCGGCACGTGTTTCTAAAAGTTAAAGAAAGTTGAAGTTTAGGTTTTCAGAGATAAAACCTGACGGAGTACAGAGAAGAGAGGGGTATCTAGTAGGTTCTGTTTTGGGGGAAGAGGAGAGAATAATACATGGAAGAAGGGAGGCGGACAGGGGAGGTGGCGAACAGAAAAGGGGTCTGTAGAGGCACTGAAAACGAAGCAGGAGAAGACTCTTTCTTGGAGTATATTATGTGCTGGTGGGCGTCTGTGCTGGTAGGCGTGAAACCAGGAAGGGGAAACAGTGAACGGTTTAATTTCTATATTTTTTTAAATATTTTTTTTATAGATTTTGAAAAACCATGACTGTCTTTTTAATTTTGTGGTTTGGATTTTAGATGAAAACCAAATTTAATTATAAAATTTAATAATAATTTAATAATTAGTAATTTTTTATTATTTATTTTGTATTGTATCGAACCTCCCCACGTAGTTGCGATCCAACTAAAGATTTTGATTCCAGTAATTATTGTATAATAATGGAATTAATTATATATGTTTTCTGTTTGATGTGTCGTGTTTGGATTAGATTCTTTGACGATATATGCTTATAAGTTGATATATAATTTTTTAAAACTATATATTGGTTAGATAGCTCTATTGATTGTTTATGTTTTTAAATTGATATGCCATGCTTAGTAATATTTGATGGAATATATTTTTCGACTGATAAACAATATTTTAGAAATGTCAACTTGATAGCGAAGGAAATTACAATGGTGAAACGATTTTATTTTAGAGATTGGATGTGAGTTCTTTATATTAAATTAGTGGAAACCGAAAATCCTGGTGCCCTCTCTACTTGATCACATTGTATTTTGTTAGTTTATTTTATTATTTTCCTGTTCATTTGCATCTTGAAAAGCCAAAAAATTATCTCCTTGATTAGTCGATTAGGAGATACAGTATTTTCACCGCTCCCTCTGGGTTCGACCCGTATTTTCCGCTGCTACAATGTAGACGTCGTGCGATTGTGGTTATTATAAATAGGTTTTCCCAAATCCTATCAATTTTTAGCGCCGCTGCAGGGGAACGGTTGTGGAATTTTGTATTTAGCATTTTTAATTTTCTAATCATCGTTTAGGTTTTTATTTTGCTTTTTTTATTTTTATTTTATTTTATTTTTATTTTTGTATAATTTTTTTTCTTTTAGGATTTTTAGTTCCATTTGACTTGTTTTGTGTTTTAGAATTTTATTTCAGGTACCTTTTTGAGGATGATGACTCCTTCTCTGGAGACGACATCTGAGATGACGATTGGGGAATATATGTATGGGCCACGGTATAAGGAAGTTCTTGCTTATAATCGTCTCAGGAATGGAAGTTCAAATCCACGCCACTTCGAGATGGGTGGTTATTCACATGAGTATCAACCCCAGTACCACGAAACAATGTATGATAAGATTTTGACCATATACTGTCTAGATTGGATCAAAGATTAAGAGTTCTTAAATTCCAAATGTTATATGTTGATGATGATCTGTATGATGAGGATTATAACCAGAGACTATCTAGATTGGATCAAATGTTAAGAGTTCTTAAATGCCAGATGTTATATGATGATGATGGTCAGTTTTGTAGTGACTCTCTATTCCAGATAGATGTTATATCCCAAATCCTATCAGTCGTGCCTTTGCATGCTCCTTAGAATCACAAGCTTGATGTATTCCTCTGGAGGTGGTAACGAGATGATGTATCCCCATAGTCGCCATTCTTCTTTAATCTTCTTGACTCAAAGCATGACTATCATGACTTGACTAGTTGGTTTATTTCTTGCGACATATGCGATGTGGTGCACCCTCGATTGGACACTACTCCTGTTGCTGTCGACAGTCTCCAATTGACGAACTTTGTGAAGAATTTAATCCCACTGTTGTTGATGGAGATGCAGTGACGCGTCCCTGGGGACAAGTCTGAGAGAGGCTGTCTCTGGCTCTGAGAAGGGCTGTCTCTGGCTCTGAGAAAGGATGGATCTGGTCCTGATTATTGATGTGTCTCTGAGGGACGGGTACTAGAGTAAGGTAAGTAACTCGAGGCTCCTCCATTAGATTGGATCTTTCTAGTAATCTTCTGCTCTTTATGATTATGACAGAACATGTGAATTCTTCAAACTTCTCATGTAAGCATAGCCGTATTCAATTTGTAAAAACTTTATAGATTTTCGTCATTAGAAAATTTTAAAAATGTAGTGTTTGAGAAAAACGTTGTAGAATCTTCATATGACCTCCGTTTTTGATGATCAACTCCTCAATCTTTATTAGAAAATAACTTTTTATATCCCTTCAAGGAAAAATCCAGGTTTTGAGCTTGTTTGGGGCGTCAAAACGAGCCAACATTAGAATTCAGGAAAATTCCGAGTTTTCAGACATGATGTCACCCACCGTTTTGGCCATAAATCTTATCCCGTCTATCCGATTGATGTTCCCTTTTAAAATGTTGTAGTAGACATCCATACGAAACTTTTGACATAAAACTCATGCCTAGATTATTTACCAATTGGCGCCAGCTTCAGAGTTTCCAGGAGGCAGTGTAAATTGCCTCAGATACGTTTTTTGTAAAACATCTTATAATAGCTCCAAATCACATAATTCTTCGAATACCACTTTGTAATAATGCGTATGATATTTATGTATAATGAGTTTTATGGTTCATGCTCAATTTTTTTTTGTTTGAGATGTTCTGACCTAATATACCTATATCCTCTCTATTTTTAAGGGGAGAATGACCGAAATCAGAGAGCTGAGTCTACGAGTGAAGGAACAAGAGTTATCGTTGATCCCGATGTAGATAATATCCTCTCATATACTGAAAATCATAGGAGGACTCTTGCTTGCATACTAGTTGAGGATAGTGCTTCCACTGATGTCGTTATGAAGAACATCAGTGCAGTAGAGAGTGTGCCCATTGAGTATCCTAATGCGGGTATTAGTGTTGGTTTCCACTTCATTAGGATTCTTCCTGGGTATTCATGTGTTGGGAGATTTGATGTTCCATCTATCTATGCCGAACTGTATATGAAGGTGTGGAAGAAGTTGAGTCACTTCTCCGTAGATATTCCAGGAGTTACAGAGCTTTAGAACGGGATGTGTCCAGCTTGCTGCCAATCATACAGGAAATTATCTCTCTTCCTTGGAATGAAATCTCTGGAGTCGTCCTCAAATAATGAGAGGGAGTAGATGAGGCTGAGAATTCTGATCTTGATATTACATGGCTTTATTCTTATCTAGGACGTTTTTTTATGGAAGCGTCTTGCTGAAATAGGTGGATTTGCAGGATTGGATGCAGTGATCAAGGCTAGAGGTGAGGTTGAAAGGCTTTTCAGGAGTTGAAGCTTGCAACATAGGTTCTCGAAAGGGAAGAAAAGGGAAAATTTTGACCCAGAGAAGGATGTAATGACGCAGACGCTCCATATGGGCTGGCACTGACTTTTGTTATTGTTGTTGTAGAGTTTTGTCTGGGACGTGGAACAAAGCTTGTCCATGGGCTTGTGCTGACACTAAGGCTGGAGCTGGGGTTGAGGCTGATGGTGAATGTTCAATTCGTGACGCTTGCTGAGATGAAACCTGATGGTATTTTAATTAAATGACACAAGTACAAGACTGTCGATTAGACAATATATAATTACGGTTTGTTCCACAGGGATTGATAATATTATATCTAGTTAGTAAACAAAATATGTGCTAAACAGATAAAATGTTTTACTGAATAAATTAAATCAATAAAAAGATAAAATAACTATACAAATTAATTAACCAGGAAGATAAAGGTCTAGGGTTTTGGATTCCACTACTTTTGATTACAATTAATAATTTAATTTCTTAAATATACTATCAAATTACTCAAAACCATTTTGAATACAATCTCATGTTTTGGAAAATATAACGTTTAAAATTAATTATACGACTTTGTCGTATCACAAAGATATAATCTCCTTCGCTTATAACAGATCAATATCCTAAGGACTATTCAGAACAATTTAATCGAAGCATATTTAGAAGAGAAACTATTAGTAATTATATGACACAAAAAGAGAGTAATTATGTGAAATAAATAAAATGTTAAGAGTTTACATCAATAATAGCTTCCTCCTCCACCCTAGGTAAGATATTTAGTTACTCATGGAAATTAAAGCACAAGAAAATAAAGAAGAAATTATTTGATTCATTAATTTTATAATGAATTATAGGAAAGAACTGACCCACAACGTCGCTGAATGATTAAAATTGAATTATTGAATTTACGACAGGCTTTGTGTGATGTATGGCTAGAACTGTCGCTGTCCCTGTAGCAAAAACTGTCGATGTAACCGTTAAATACAAACAAAATCGCAATATTTTTTCAGCGACAGTTTATAGCTGCCTTATGTTCTTCCTCCTTCTTCTTCTTCTACCTCTTGGCTGAGTTTGCAGAGTTTTATTTTATGAATTTTTTAAAACCTTCTCTGGCTCTGCTAGCCTTTTCTCTTCCTCTTATCGACTCCCTATTTATATTAAACACCCAACTTCTCTCGAATCTTCAAAAATTTACTCCCTTTAATGAATATCTCCTCGATCCTGATTTTCCTTCTCTCGATGATTTATTTGTTTCTTCTTCAACAAACTCGATAATCTATTACCTTGTTTATCTCTCATAACTTCTAGTAGTTTGGAAATAGAATCAAGTGAGAATAAGAAGGAAATCCCCGAGTTTCCCAAATTATTTCCTCTTCCATGTCTTACCGAGATTTTGTTATTTCACGAGATTATTTTTCCGAATTTTTCAAACTTTCCAAACCGGGTAAACGTCCTCTTAGTAAGGCAGGAGTTTTATCTTGCCTTAAACTCTTAAAATTAAACCAAAATATCCCGTTGACATCTTCACAGATTTGTAATGCGAGAGAATATATTTTCCCGCCAACATTTAAGTTTGAATTTGAGAAGTGGGTGCCTTTATCAATTTTCCTGGGTGCCTTTAACACTTTTGATGAGATGTTTTTGTCACGTTTTGAGCCAATTTTTCCACAATTATATTATTCTTCAACAAATACCTAAAAACTTTGAAAATTATTATATTAGTACAAAAATTGAGAAATAATAATATAAATATGAGATCAATTAAGACACAAAAATGTGTTTATCATTCCTCTTGACCCCTTCGTTCTGATAGCACTTCATTGATGATTGGAAGTTGTATTGCTTATGACGGCTGCTCCAACAGATATTTCCACGACTTTTGGACCGTTCTAGCGAAGGGATCTTTTGGATGGCGGGAAGGTATGGAGGTTGGTATTGATGAAGTGAGACTGGTCTCTCCTTGCCTAGAAATTATAAAAAGTCTCTCCAGATCTTCATGGGTGACAAGATTAGATTGTTGGGTCCTTGATTGTCCTCATTGAATGTGGATCTTGTCATCCTCTTGAATGTTGATTTTGGAGCTGTTGACGTTGGTAGTCTTGGAATCGTTAGTTGTTGCAACTGGTGATGGATTTGTTTTAGAAAAAGTTGTTCTGTTAGGGTCTTGAGACAAGTGAGTACTTTTTTCTGAGCGGTAGCCATGACTTCTTGTGTTCTGGCAAGAACCTCCTGTCTCTATATCAGATCAACAATGTTGAGCGGCGTTTGGGTGTTCCTGGTGTTCTCAGCAATCGTGTTACCGGGAGAAGGTATGGTGGTGGCGTCTGTAGCAATATTGGTGTGAAGAAAGTCGACAACGGTAGGAGTAACTTCAGAGCCTCCACCACCAGCATTACCGAAACCGACAATATGAGTTGTAACTGCTCCAAACCTAAGATCCACCATTTTGAATAATTAAAAATTGGTTTTTGTAATCGAGAGGTTGATCTCCCATTGTGGTCTCCAATTGTTATAGGGTGAAAACAAATGTATGGTAAAATCGTACTTTCAAGTAGGTTCGAGAGATCAAGATCGAACAGGACGAGCCTAAACCCAGAAATGGCCGTTCACGTCCTGTTTTGATTACAAAGATGGAAAGGATTAGGGTATGTATTAGAGGAGGAAAGCAAATAAGGTTGAGAAATATCAGTGTGATAAGTAGTGTGAAGAAGAAAAGGATTCTCTAAGAGGAATCACCAATTCTGTATGTTTTTATTTCTCCTGACTCGTTGTCCTTTCTGTCTTGTTTCGAATAGATGAGAATCATCTATTTATAGTTCAAAGGAGACAAATCGATTTCTCGTAAGTCGTGGAAGTTAGGGAGAGGTGGAGAAGTGATGATTGTGGAGATTGTATTGGGGTGGTGTCCGGAAAGTAGAGAAGACCTGTCCGATCACTACTCCTCATCCTTTCAATTGCTCTGTAACTGACCCCTACTTGTTACCTTCTTGTTCGTGGATGTGTTGCCACAATGCACGATTGCCATAGACCGCCAGACCAATACCCCAATGAGAATCCCCCATGTGTTGTATTTGATATCTCGTGAAATAGTGAAGTCATAATCCACTATTGTTTTGAGTCAAGTCAAGTCAAATGACCTGCTAAGTCAGTGAGGCAAGTTGCGCAACTCACTGGATTGATAATCAGACTGAGTATAGATTCTGGGAAGTTCAGTGGTCATGTACTTACTTGGGAGTAACATGGCATATTTAATAGCTAAGTATTAGCTCAGAAGTGACTTAGCATAAGTCTGAGAGGCATTTGAGGCCAAATTTATAGAGGGCTTCTTAAGCAAGGAGACCTGCTAGAATTCATATAAGATTTGATATTGGACCCATATTGAGAAGAAATACGTATTTCTGAGGGAAGTAGCTAGCAAACCTAGTACTAGCTACTTAGCACAAAGAGTAATGTGCTAGCTCTTTCAGTATAGAAGGATAATTTGCTAACGTCCCAGGAGCAGGGCCAATATGCATGACTTTTAGTAAATATTAATTATTCTAGGGCTAGGAAGCTAGTGTCAAGGAGGTTTAAAGTTAGCACTTCAATTAGATAGTATTGTTAGCATTAGGGTCAATACACTTGTGGCTAAATCGCTAAGTATGGCCATGTTAATCCAAAGACGCATTAGGCATGGCCGTTACTCATGGATGCATTAGGCTAGGCTAGAGACGCATCATCTTTGGATAGGGACGTGCTAGGCATCCAGGGACACATCGGGCTTGGCTAGGGACACGCTAGGCATCCAGGAAAGCACTGGCCTTGGATGGAGAAGCAGCGTCGAAGATGCGCTGAGCCAATGGCGCCAAGGAATGAGACATGCTAGGCATGGCTTGGCAGGGACGCATTTGCCAATATGGGACGCGCTATGCTTGCTAGGGACGCATCAGCCCTTGTAGTGACGTGCTAGCTAAGGCCTCATTAGGCCAAGATGTGCTATCCAAAACCATTTTAGGTTAGTTGGCGCTTATCAGGTGCTAGGATTAGCGCCAAGAAAATTAACGCTTTTAGCGCTAATGTGGCTAACTGGTTCCAATGCGGTGCTAAGCCAATTAGCTAGTGCTAACTTGGCGCTGATAAGATAAAAGGCTAGGGTTAGCCTAGCTCAAAGGCTTAATGCGTCTTTTGAGAAATTGCTTCTTGTTTGTGGCGCGTCCAAGAGGAGTGGCGCATAATTCGTGGCTTATCTTTGAGCAACGCGCTAAAGTAGCACATTTGAGCTCACAAGAGTAATTTGAGAAATGTTCATTGCGAACGAAGCTTTAAGCTAAAATGTATTTTGGGGATCAAGCATTAGCTACTCCCGATTATGCGTATAGCAGTAAATTGATGTTGTTTAAATAAGAATTTAAGCATCAACATTGATCTAGGAATAACACTAGAGAAGACATCAGATACAAAACAAGCTCTAGGAATAGCACTAGAGAAGACTCAAGTTGCTCTATAATAGTGGGAAACCCATCTAGGAGCTTGACACTTATTATTTAAACTACAAGATCAATATAGAACACATATAGCTATTTGTAGAGACTGTATTCTTATTTCTCTTGCGAAATATCGACAGAAATACAGTATTTTGTGTTCTGATATGAAGTCAGAAATATGTATGAAAATATACGCGGATACTTCTATGTTCCTTCAACTAGGCAGAAGGGCGATTTTATAATTATATCCCTTTTAAAAATGTCACCATTTACATTAACTCCTCTGCTTAGTGAGGAACAGTAATGTTGCACAGTAAACACTAGATGGTGACAGTATGTTTATAATGATTATAAATGCTAAATTTAGATTTTAAGAGTAAAAAAAGATATACTTAGCTTCTGGCTTCTTGGTATTGGGATAAATGCCCCTTAGCATAAATCTTTGGGATTAGTAGATGTCCACGCTCTTGCCCGAAATTTCTAATTCGTGAGCTAATGGAAGCGTAGCTGGGTTGAACTTCTGATCCAGTCACATTGGTTGAGCATCTACTAGCAGGATCATGGAGAGTACGTCTATGAGGAACACCATTCACCAGGGAAGAAACTTGGCTAGCTATGTCTTACATGATATTAAGATATGTGCCCCTTAACGTGAAACTTGGCTGGGAATAGTAGGCGCCTCCGTTCTTGCCAGGAACGCCAGCTTGCTGTGAGCAAAAGAGGGGATATGGTCGGTGTTTTTTTTTTTTTTGAAACAGGTCCGCCTCATCTCAAATAGAGGATCAAGTCAGCTGGATAGATTCTTCATGTATATGTCCAGCAAGAAGTATTGTTAGCTTTGCCTCCTCCTAGCAATGTCTTTGATGCAAAGTTAGACCTTAGATTTAAACTTTCTTGTGAGAAAGTAGTTGGTTCCAGTGCTTGCTTAGGTTTTGAGTATGCAGCGATCAAATGCTAGTAATAGCATCATCAAGGCGGAGTAGAAAAGAGGCAGGACACCCAGAGACGATGCTTTGAGTTGTAGCTAGTAGCAGCAGAGTTGGAAATATTGGAAACCGACGGAAAAAGATGATGGTAGATCAGAACTGCAGGTGAGGCTGGCGGTGGACTCACTGCTCTTTTCGTAGAAAGGTTGATGAGGTATTCTAGTGTTGTGTAATTTTCTTGGGAGATGTAGTGCGACCTGAGATGATGGTATGTATGAGAAGATGAAAGTCCACAGGCAGGTGAGGTCTCTATAAAGCTGAGTCTTCTGAATCCCGTTTGGAAACCCTAGTTTGCACACCATTCACTTCAGAAGATTTTGAAGTTTCATACGATGTCGGATTTTGACGTTTGACCCCAACTTTTGTATCCAAGAAACCAAGCTATAATATGCAAAAAGAACCACCCAATTTGGGGTTTGCTAGGTCAGCCAACCATGCGTAAACATTTGTGATCAGTAATCCCGTGTAAAGTTTCAGATCCTATAAACTTTAGTGTAAGAGACTTATCTCCTAGCTCATGTCTCCGATTAATGTGCCCTTCTGGTATATCATAGTAGAGATATTGGCGAACACTTCTCATGAAGGATGTTTTGACTCGTTCTTCACTGATTGTTGTCAATTTCTGAATTTGTAAATTGAAGAGGTACTGACAGGAGCATCAAAGAATGAAGGAGTTGACCGAGCTGGTTCCTGAAGGTAATGCGTGCTGGAGGAGGCAGGACAGGCACCAGGAAGCAGGACAAGTATCAAAAGATAGGACAGATACCAGGAGGAAAGGGTGTGCTTTTCTCCATGGTGAGCATATTACTGGATTTCTGACTAGCAACTTGTAAACCAATATTCGAGAAGTTAAGAGGAAAAGCCTGAATATGAGGTGACTGTGTCTTTAGAGTTATGAGATGGAGATGATTGTGGCTTTTAAGTCTGGAGCGTGTCCAAACAGTAGAATCATGTGGTTGAAGTAAGTAGAAGCAATAAGGATGGGGTTACCTTTCTGGATGTGATCAGGTAAAAGGCGGAGGCTTCTTGGGTATTGATGTAGAGAGGTTTTATCGCTAGTACCATTGCTGATCAGACCTTCTAGCCGAAGGATGTTACTGTGTTAAGCTTTCAAAAGTGAGGGAGTCGTCAATCCCTAAGTGTAACTCACTTGGATTCGCTACTAGGCAGAAGATAATTTTTCGTGTCAACATAGGTCAATGCTTCCAAGAATTTGAGAGGACATGAGAAATCATAAAAGTTGGAGTCGTCCTTCGCTATCATTGAAGTGTTGGGACTGGGGCGAGTATCTGAATTGAAGTTGAAGCCATCGTTGTCGTCCAGGCCGTTGAGATGCAATAGGATGCTTTCGATGGAGACGCATTAACGCTTCCCTGGAACAAGTCTGAGAAAGGCTGGTTGTGTCTCTGAGAAAGGATGGCTCTGGTTCTGATTGTAGATGTGTCCCTGAGGGAAGGGTATTAGAGTGGGGAAAGTAACTCGAGGCTCCTTTGTTAGCTTGGATTCGTCTTAAGTACTCTTCTTCTTTTTATGAACATGATAGAACACGTGAATTTTTCAAACTTCTCATGTAAGCATATCCGTATTCGAATTTGCCAAAACATTATGGATTTTCGCCATCAGAAATTTTAGAAGTATAGTGCTTGGGAAAAACGTTGTAGAATCTTCATACGACCTCGTTTTTGACGATTGAGACCTCTATCCTTATTAAAAAAGAATTTTCTACGTTGTATCAGAAAAATATCCGATTTTTGAGCTTGTTTGATGCGTCAAAACGACCCAACAGTAGATTTCAGGAATATCCCGGAAAATTCTGACAGTTTTCAGACATGATGCCATCCACCGCTTCGGCCATAACTATTAGCTTATTTATCCGATTAATGCGCCCTTTTGGTATGTTGTATTAGACATCCATACAAAATATTTTACATAAGAATCATGCATCGATTTATTACCGATTGTTGTCAGCTTCAGAGTTTCCGAGAGGTAGTGAAAACGGTTTCTGACGCGGTTTTTGTGAAACATCTTGTAATAGGTTGGGTTCATGAAATACATCAAATATCACTCTATAATGAATGTATGTGACATTTTTAAATATTTATAGTAGGTTTGTGGTTCATGCTTAAGAATTTCATGTTTGAGATGTTTTGACCTAATATGCATGGACCCTCTCTGCTTTTAGGGGCTTAATGACCAAAATCAAAGAACTGAGTTTGTTAGAGAAGGAACAAGAGTTACCGTTTATTTTGATGTGGATAGTGTATTTACCTATACTTAAAACCATATGCGATCTCCCCTTCGTGTACTTGTTGAGGACGATGTTCCTACTAACGTTGATGTGCAGAATGGTAATGTAGCAGGTAACGTGCTAGTTGAGTATCCTACTGAGGGTATTGTCATTGATTCCTCTTCAGTAGGACCCTCCTAGGGTATGCACATGTTGGGGGTTTGCTATTCCACCCATTTATACTGAGAGAAGATGGTCTCTCAGAGTGAAATTTCAGGAGTCATCTTCGAAGAATGAGAGGAAGTTGTGGATGATGTCGAGAGCCTTGGTATGAATATCACATGGGTCTGTCATTGTCTGGGAGCCATACAAGATCATTTTGCTGAAGTAGGTGAACTCACTAGGTTGGAGGGAGTGACCAAGGACAAAGAAGGGGTTGAAAGGCGTTCCAAGAATTGGAGCCCGCGACTGAAGTTCTTGGAAGAACGGAAAAAAGAGTACTCTCTAGGGACTGAGCCAGCTTTCAAGGACTTTTTCTAGAATTATATTTTCATGAGGCACATTTATGACTTTTTTTGGGGATTTTGAGTAGGTAGGTTTTGATAAGTTACTCGCGAGATGAGGAACTTATTTATTTTTATTTTTTTAAAATGGATGATCATATTTGAATTGATTGATAAACTTGAGAACTTAACTATGAATGCAGAAATATTGCAATAATTTTGGAGGAAATAAAAAAATTACATAAAAATAGGGAAATATTTGAAATAGTGAAGCCTTTAGGCCTTACAAGCTTTCAGCCATTTTCTATGAATTACCACTCCTTATATCTTATCATTGGTCGAGTTTTAACGTCCTAATTGAATCTCCAAGCTTCGTGAGGAGTCCCCAACCACATTCCTTATCATTCGTGTCGACCATGTTCTCCGAGGGAGATTTGACTCGAGTATGGGAATCTTCCGTAAAGAGCAGGCGTTTTCCAGTCACAACATGATTCAGAGCGGCAAAAATATCCTCTCCTTATCTTTTCGAGAGATAAAGAAGTTCACAGATGCACTCCATTAGAGATTGAACTGTCCGATTAGTTGACTTCCACATAGAGTGAAATTTTTAACAGGAAGAGGATTCTTGTGGACATCCTCAGTCTCCACGTGTAGTTCACCTGATTCTATCTTTTCTTTGAAGATGCACTTCAGACCATTGCATTGATTAGTCGGATGGTTGACGAATCAATGATAGTGACAATATTTTGGATCTGATATTTCTCGAAGAGTCTATAGACGTCACGCAGGTGGGAACTTGACAGTTCCATTCTGTATCCACGCTTCTAGCAATCCAAGGACCTCTTCGATAGGAAATGGAAAATCTGGGGCCGGTTCTTGGGATGTTGCTGGGGCTAAGGTTGGATCTGACGAGAAACGCTTGGTTCATGACGTTTTCTGAAACAAAGCTTTCCTCTTGACTCATTTGTTTCAGAAAGTACTTATCGATGGTTGGATAATATGTTGTTTGTTGATCAGTCGCCTGTTCCCACGGGTACCTCCACAACTTTCCTCTTTAGCATGCCTCGTTCTTTCCAATGGGGCAGAAGTAATTGTCACAGATTTCTTAGCAGCCTACTGGATTTCAGCAACGGTTTGTAGATACAAATTTTCCAACAAGGCTTTGCAGACTGGCTTCATGATAGACACATTTTTGTGTCTAATTTGTCCGTAATTATCTATTTTGCTAGTGCTTGATTTTATACCTATTGTGTGTTTTTATGTCTTTGTAGGTATTTTTGAGAAATAAATATTGGTGGAAAAATCGGCTCAAAAAGTGATAAAAGCACCCGAGAAAAATTACTAAAGGCACCCCATTTTTTGGATAGGGGGCAACCCTCTTAAATTTTGAAATTTCGAAATTGGCGGGAAATATTTTCTCCCGAAGCGAGAGTTATCTGAGGTGTTTTGAGAATCAAATTTTTGGGATTGGAAGGAAAGTTTTATAAAGACATAATCAAAACGTGTTGATATACGTCAAAGAGGAGTATTTCATGCCGTTAAACACGCTGATAAACATGGTTGCTACGTAAAACAGGTCCCTTATTAGTTTTATTCTCGGATTTGGATAATCACGAGTGGTGGAGATCTGTTTTGGAGAATTTTGAGTTCTTATCAGTTAGGTATAGATTAATTAGGGTTTACTAATCCTATAAATAGTAAAGAGATTGAACAAAAAAATCATCGGGAGAGAGTCGAAAAAAAATCAGAAGAAAAAACAGTTACGTCGGGAAGAAGAAGAAGAAGAAAAAACTACACCAGAAAACTGTCATTTACTATGTCACCTTTTCTTTCATAATCTACTGCGTTCAGGAGCCGTACTTTATTCTCTGTGTAATTTTCTCTCTTCAGTAACACAGAAAACATTCTCAGCAACACTTATATTTGTATCTGTTTTCTGTGTTACTTCTGTTTTTCTCTTCTTTTAAGCACTTTGAGCTATAAACATGTATTTTGAGAGGGTGTTTGACATGAGGAGCTAGAACCCATTGCTGAGGCAACAGAGGAAACTTTTTTCCAATAATAAAATGGTAATTTTTATTTTATTAATTTTTGCAATTCTTTTATAATTACTTGCTTTGAATTAAATTTCAAAAAAATGATTTTTATCAATTAGTTGTGTTTTCTTTTGATGGGTCATGTTGAGTTTAGAGCTTTTGATTTCTCATACTTTTGATTTACAACTAATTTTTTGGAAATCTAACTTTGGCAATATTTTGAATAAATTGAATATATGAAGTGCAAGATAATTATTAATGCTAAAATCACTTGAAAAATTGGCTAATGATGGAATCCTTAGACTAAGTTCTTTCCATAATTTGAAATCAATTTTACTTTAATCTTCTTTATTTTTTGTCTTAAAAATTAGGTTTAAAAATCAAATCTTTACAAGTCTGAGTATTGAATCTTTTACCAATTTTTTAAAACTATATCAATTTTTGGCCCCCAAACCTATATTTTGCTAGTGATAATGATAACTTAAATCCAACATTTACCATAATAATTAAATGAAATCAATTGTAACATCTAAATGGTGGACTACCCCTTCCTCATTTTACCGAGAACAAAAGTATCATCAAATTCCTTAAGCAATTCATACTCTTAACATTATTACCATGAAATAACAGTGAAGTCATAAATGGGACTCCATAATAAGATATACCGATAACACGGTTTAGGCATAGCAAACATGCCCAGATTCACCTGCAATTTATGCCTTTACAAATATAATATACAAGAATCTCAGCTCGAATCTATAACCTAACGAGGTAAGGAATGACCAACAGAAATATACAAGATTTCAAAGAGCGTAAAACTTTAGTTCTTAGAAAAAGCATATATAATTCACAATCCATAATTCAAAATGAAACACTTGATTATTAATTTAATCCTGATTACCATTCACAAGCTAAGATCTGATTTATGCATTCCCTTGCTTCCATAAATCCAACACAACTAACGTAACACTACTCATATAACGGATAAAGGTTTAGAGATGCACAAATAAATTCCAAATATTAGAGCATAAACTAAGACCTGTCGGCACATTTAGGATTTACGACAATAAATAAATAAGAAGTCATAGTATAGAAGAACGACGACAAATACATAAGTCGTCATAGCACAGACGATCTCTAGTCTATGACAATGATGATGCTCGCGAATAATTTTGGTGAAGTCCCATATTGAACTTACAAAACAGTACTAAAATATGAATTGTTAGCCTGCTCTTATAATAGCATGATCTCATTGTTATGATTATTGGACAGTCACCATCAGTATTATTTATATTAAGATAAGAGTTTAGCAACTCACTAAACACGTGACCACAGTGTATCAACAAACAAGACTCCAACTCCTTACGCCGCCTAGTATTATTTTTTCACACCAAACGGTAAATAAATATGAACATCAAAGTCTACAAAATAAAGCAATTCTAAGACCAGTTTAGGTACATGCATATACATCTAAGGTATTAACTATAAATATGTACATTTCTTACTATTACATTGGCGACTGGTACAAATGAAAAGACCATTACGAGATTGCAAAATCCTTATCAAAAATTACACATAAATAAAATGTTATGGCTTTAAGTGGTACGGAACCATCGTTCCCATCTCCATATATTATGTACTGCCATAATTTTACTAGTACACCAACATCCATATCCCCTAGTCAATTATGATTTTAATCACATGCGAGCATTGATAAGCACGTAATTCATATATTTTTACTACTTAATCTATATTTGTTAGTGCTTGAATTTGTATTAATAATATATTTTTATTGTTTTACTAGATGGTTCGCATAAATCCAAAGTTAAAAGTTAATTACGGCTAAGTGAACAAAATGTGATTTGATCCTGGGTCCGGTGCAATAAGAAGAGGCGTACATGGTGGTCTGTATGGCAGACAAGATGGTGTGGGGAGACATAGTTGATAGAAAGTGTTGGTGGCTTTGTATCTTGTTTTGTTTGAGACTTTGGAAGAGTGTGGCTCGGGTAATGAATAGGGAAATGAGATAAAGAAGACCTAGTAGTAGGTTGAGTTAATAAGTGAAGAGAGAATACATAGGATATGGTGAGAAAAAGTATAAGAGAGAAGAATGTGAAAGAAAAGAAAGAGGCGTAAGCATAGGAGGAAGATATACCTAGGCTGTTTTTGGTGGAGTAGGGACGTGGCAGAGGAGACAAGAGATGGTTTGCTAGAAAAAGTGGGACTGTATTCGGCTGTTGAAGCAGGTAGGTAGTCTGGTGGCTCGGTGAATAAAGTGACGACAAGAGTTCACATGTATGACAGACAACACATGGGACGAGAAGAAAGCTAGATAGGGGATATGTGACATGGCTGATTGGTAGACTTTTTAGTGGTTTTGCATAGGAATTGTTGTTCAGTTGAGACTTGAGTGCACACAAGAAAAGAAATAAAAGAAGAAGGTGGGCTAGACTGTTTTGGTGTTGGGAAGCAGTGGGACCGAATATGTTGGGTAGGTGGTTGATTCCATGTGATTGAAAGTAAAATTGGACAGACGTAGTTTCTGGTGGTGGAGTATAAATAGAAAAAGAACAGAAGAAGAAAGAGGAGGATACGGAGGTGTACATGAGTTTCTTTTTAGGTATTTAGGGCAGGCAGACAGCTAGGGGAAGAAGGGAGGAGGAGTAGAGGAGCAGGGAAGATATAGAAGAGGCGTGGACTTGGAGTTGAACTTTTGTTTCTTTGAGGTTTTTGGGGAGGAGGAAGGTGATTGGAAGGCTGCGTCAGTGGGTGAAAAGGATTGACAGGGAGAGAACATGTGGAGGCGTATTGAAAGGGTTTATCACTGTACGGTGATTGGTAGAAAAAGCTTTAGGAGAGACAGAAGAGTAGGGGAACATAGAGAGATTAAATAGTGCAACTGTTGAAGAAAGTTGGAGACAGAAAGAGAGGCTTCTTTCTATGTGACTACTAAAAAAAAGGGGGTTTAATTTTTTCCCTCTCTACTTCTTTTATTTGTTTTAATGAGTTTTAAGAAACCCATAGTCATGTTTCACTAATCTTGTGACTAGGTTTTTTGGTAGAAACCAATTTTGATTATGAAAAATTTATAAATAAATGGTTTAAATGTTTAGTATTTATCTTCATTGTTAGCTTGATTAATAATTGCATAAATAGTAGATTTGATCATATATGCTTTCCGTTTGATATGTCGTGCTTGGATTAGATTCTTAGACGGTGTATGCAATCAATTAGATATTTGATTCTTTGAAACTATATATTGGTTAGATAGTTCTACTGATTGTTTATGCTTTTAAATGATATGCCATGCTTAACAACATTATATAGAGGCGAATTGAAAGGGTCTGATCACTGTACGGTGATTGGTAGAAAAAGATTTAGGAGAGACAGAGAAGTAGGGGAACAGAGAGAGATTAAATTGTGCGGCTGTTGAAGAAAGTTGGAGATACACAGAGAGGCTTCTTTCTCTGTGACTACTAAAACAAAAAAAAGGGTTTAATTTTTTCCCTCTCTACTTCTTCTATTTGTTTTAATGGGTTTTAAGAAACCCATAGCCATGTTTCACTAATCTTGTGACTAGGGTTTTTGGTAGAAACCAATTTTGATTATGGAAATTTTTTAAATAAATGGTTTAAATGTTTAGTAATTTATCTTCATTGTTAGCTTGATTAATAATTGCATAAATAGTAGATTTGATCATATATGCTTTCTGTTTGATATGTCGTGCTTGGATTAGATTCTTAGACGCGGTATGCAATCAATTAGATATTTGATTCTTTGAAACTATATATTGGTTAGATAGTTCTACTGATTGTTTATGCTTTTGAACTGATATGCCATGCTTAACAACATTATATGGGATATACTTTTCGATTGATAAGCAATTCTTTAGAAATCTCAACTTGGAAGCGAAGAAAATTACAGTGGTGAAACGATAATTTTGGAGATTAAATGTGAAGTTCCATATATCAAATTGGTGAACACCAAAACCCTAGTGCCCTCTCTAATTGATCATATTATATATTTTAGCTAGTTTATTTTATTATTTTCTCGTTTATTAGAATTTCTAAAAATCCAAAAATATTGTTTCTGGTTAGTTAATTGAGAATTTGATTTCAGTATTGTCCTCACTCCCTGTGGGCTCGACCCGTACTTGCCATTGTCTGCATTGTAGACACCGTGCGATTGCGGTTATTTTATATAGGGTAATCAAAAATCCCATCAAGCATGGAAAACTAACTAATCCCAAAACCAAATTCAATCCTAACATCATTGGAAACAACAGAGTAAGCTTAACCTGTCATTAGAATTCCGGGATCGATTGTATAGTTAGCCTACAACATCATCTCACTATATTATATCCGAAATTGTTAAATTCATATATACTCATCAAAAGCAACAGAAGACAACATAGATATGGGCTAAATACATTCCTCACTTAACTTATCTTATTCCCTCTAGATGAGTCGTATTAACATGGAATCTAATTAAGTGCTAAGCCAAATCTCAAGACGATCCTAATGGTGATCAACACATAATAATTTGCTCTTGATTCAAGATACAATGACAACAAACTTAATCAATAGAAATTGCAATAACGTAAACAGGATCAAGGGAATAAATCATCATCATATATATATATAGTCATAATTCGAAAAACCACAAATTTTGAGAATTATGAAGTCATAGTGGAGAAATTAAATTCTAGAAATTCAGTTGTTAAAACCCAAATTCAATAGAATCACTGTAAACCCTTTCACTCATTAATCATGAATTTAACATTATACTCTTATTTCAGAAACTCCAAAATTTCGTAGGAACCCTAATTTCATTCTTTCACAATTTTAAACAAGTACAAGTCAAGAATTCAAATGTAATACAAAATCCTTAAATCGATTAACATGGTAGTAGAATTTCGAATGGACAAATAAATTCGTTTCTTAACAGTATCAATATGCACTGTTGGAGTTAAGATGAAAGAACTAAAAACAAGAAAGAGATTTCCCTTACAATAGTGTAAGCCAAATTTGAATTGAAAAGAAAACCTCTGTCAAGTTGAGCATCATCTTGATCACCCCATAAATATCACCAATTTAATTACCGTCATATAAGCCAACTCCACCTTAACTTCACTTTAATTAAAACTGAATTGCACTTTCCTCCTATCTACCTCTCACTGTAATCAATCTAAGTATCAGACTCTACTTTTTAGTTCTTTTATTTATTCTAGGTTTAACAAACAAAATTCCCATCCCTTGCCAATTATTTAGCCAAAATCTAGAGAATGAAAGTAGGCTTGGAAAAAAAAACAAAAATAATATCTTCTGCTTGAGAGATTGAAAAGAAACCAGAAGGTGAACGTGAGGGAAGGGAACAATGGTGGTATCCTAAAAATGACCCATAAAAAGGGTATACAGGTTGCAATGCATGGGAGTTTAGTACATAAAATTGACACATGTCTTTACAAGAAAAACCACCTGGATAATAATAATAATAATAAGGTATTTTCTTTTGACCAAGCCCACTGTTGACAACTTCACATATAACAAAAAAATCATTTTTTTTTGAAAGTATTTTGCATGTCAACTGAAATTTCCAACTATAACGGGTTTTGACCCAGAACCCAGATAGAGAAACACGAGTATCACAGAAAACAGTCTCAGCAACACTTATATCCGTATCTTTTTTTTTTGTGTTACTTCTGTTTTTCTCTTCTTTTAAGCACGTTGAGCTATAAACATGTATTTTGAGGATCTAGAACCCATTGTTGAGGCGACGGAGGAAGCTATTTTTCCAGTAAGAAAGTGGTAATTCTTATTTTATTAATTTTTTCAATTCTTTTATAATTACTGGCTTTGAATTAAATTTGGAAAAAATGATTTTTTATCAATTAATTGTGTTTTCTTTTGATGGGTCATGCTGAGTTTAGAGCTTTTGATGTCTCATACTTTTGATTTACAACTGATATTTTGAAAATCTAACTTTTGCAATATTTTGAATAAATTGAATATATGAATTGCAAGATAATTATTAATGCTAAATCACTTGAATAATTGGCTAATGGTGGAATCCTTAGTCTCAATTCTTTCCATAATTTGAAATCAATCTTACTTTAATCTTCTTTATTCTTAGTTTTAAAACTTAGGTTTAAAAATCAAATTTTTACAAGTCTGAGTATCAAATCTTTTACCACTATTTCTAAAACATATCACGTCATGCTCTCGTTGTAAGGATGTTGATTGCAATGCGATAAATCCGACGAGTCTTCCTTTTGAGTCTGAGGAAATTGTCCTGAGTCTTCATAAATAACAAAGCTAACATTCTCCCTGGGGCGAGTACTTGTTTGTTCCTTCGATAAACGATATGTTAGAATTCTTAATATGGGGAACATCTCATTCTGGATCTTGATAATGTCAGCTTGATTTTCTAAGAAATCATTTAGGATTTGCCTTAGATCAGCTATAACAGTTGGATTTTGAGCATACATGGTCTCCCAAGGAACTTGACCAGGTAGTGGCTGAAGAGAACAGAAGACAACAACAATATAGTACGGACTTTGTACGCCTCAGAAATATGATAGAATAAGCAATGGGTTCAGCGATATTTTTCTGAAGCCTTATGTTCTTCGTTTTCTTCTTCACCAACAGAATTTTCTCTCTCTTCCGGAATTTTTCTTCACGTCTGTGGATTAATTATTCTTCGCTCTCTTTGATATTTTTAGGTTTGGGGAACCCTAATACATCATCCTTAATCGATAAGGACTCCAATCTTCATCCAAATCCAACTCAAATTACTTGTAAATCTGAAACTGACTCCAATTCCTTTTTCCGGCGTGACTTGAATTTTGCAACCATTTTTTCCGCGTGAATCACCCATTCTGACGTGTGTTGATCATCTCTTGATTGTTTCTTCACTTGGGTAACTCAAAAACACGTAATAAATCCCTTTAACTTCGGTTCAGAACTAATCCGGGATTTTCTCTCACGTGAAGAAAATTTCCCGCCATTTTCGGTTTTCAAATCAAAGAGAAGAGGGTGCTCGTAATCCAAATGGTGGGTGCCTTTATCAATTTTGCTAGGTGCCCTTAGTAATTTTTTTGGGTGCCTTTATCACTTTTTGAGCCGATTTTTCCACAAATATTTATTTATCAAAAATACCTAGAAAGACATAAAAACCCATAATAAGTACAAAATCAAGCACTAGTACAATAAAAATTGAGAACAATTTAGACACAAAAATGTGTCTATCAAATACCCCCAAACTTATTATTTGCGTCCTCGAGCCAATCTAATCTAGTAAATAAATCCTAACTCACTTTCGCAGGAATCGCGACTACATTTAACATATGTAATAAGCCTTTAAATCCCTAGGTGTCCCCTGTAGACGAGTTTTGCCTCGTGAGGGTTTACAAGAGTTATACCCACAAAACCTTTACTCCAAATTTAGCTACTCGTGAACGATTAAGGATAAACAGTAAACAATCTATTTAGTTGGTATATTAAATTCTTCGACTATGGGAATCATTACCCTATATGAGTCCAACTGTTGTACACGAGTTTTTACTCAAGCATACTAAAATTCATATATAAGAAAACAAAGCTCTACTCAGATAGTCGTTCAACCACGATACTCGGAATCTATCAAAGTTCAATCACATGAAAGGATTTATAAGATGGATATAGACAAAAGAAGTTTGCGCATGTTGACTAAGGTGAACGGTTTCCCATATTTGTATGAAGGTCAGTACCAGGATGAATCCTAATGGATTGAGATACGCTCCCACTGGTCTTAATCATAATACTAATATCGACTCAACTGGTATATACAAGGGTCCCATGGATCGATTTATTGAAAATAAAACAATTATAAATGTACTGACAACATGATTGGATCAAATTGAATCCAAGCGCATGGTCCTTATCAGCATCTTACATGGTAGTTCTCATGGATCCTGCATTCCACGCTTGCTTAGGCGACGAAGACAGGGAGAACACACACATATTGCTATCAAAGTGTCAACACTCGATTTTTTTTTTATATTAAATATACCAAAAAAATGGGGCTTGATCTCAAACACTCTATTTCATCCTGGCGGTGATAATAATTCGATACTGATGCCCCACCAAATCACTTAGAGAAACACAAAAATTAAAAAAATAAAAACAGAAGGTGATATGGTCGAGATAGACTCCGAGATATGGTGACAACTATCATGTTATTTCTAACACCTGAACTCTATCCCTTTATGAATAAACCATTTAACTGGGCACACCAATTCCTATAGAAAAAGAGCTAAGTTTCCATCTACCTAGAATGGTTAGTGTCATCCTGAATTGTTCACAAGTTTCTAAACTTTGGATTTTTTATTATTGCACTAAAATTTTTTTCCCTTACCCCCAAACTTAAATCTGACATTGTCCTCAATGTTCTAAAGACGAATTATTAGAAATATGAACAAGGAGAAATTGTTACAAATTCAAGAAAAGGAGTTAATGAAAGATATTAGCGTGTCGCATGAGCATGGGTTACCTCCCAAGAAGTGCTAAGTTTAAAGTCTTCAGCCAGACTAAGAAAGAATTAGTCACCTCATAAAATCATATAGCAATAGTCGGAACAATTGTGGGTCATCTGAATCAAATAGTGCTATCACAAATAAAAGGAAACTGCAACAGGCCAAGAAATGAGCACACCGAGCACACCCTTATCTAGTTTTCTGTTTAAGACAATTACTTCTAGTTGTGGTTCAGGCTCAGGCCCTATAAAAGGGTCTAGATAAAATATTTTCATGGGTTGGATTTCCTCGTAGGCAGATCAAAAGAATCAGTTTGTAGAGTCTGGAATAACACAATTAAGAACTTAGAAGCACATAATAATAAACTGAATAATTTTGGATCCTCAAAGTCAATTGATTTGACTCACACAATTGACTACTATGAAGGTGGTCATTCTTAAACAAATGTGTCGATTCTAATTTCCTAAAGTTACTAGGCTTAGTCTCAAAACTTAATAACTGACACATTTGAAATTCATACGTTCCCACATATGGAAGAAAATATTTTGGTGAAAAAAAAGAGTCAATATTGGTATTATCGCCTAGGTAAACCACATCGACCAGAGGATGGGTTTCTAACAACTGAACTTCTTTCTGGACATCACCAGGCTCAGGGAATGTAGTTTGAAGATGATCTTGTAAAATGGTAGAGGTGCAAATGTCAAGTCCCAAGTTAAGGACTTTAAGTTGGATACTTAACGATTACAAGAATCATCGGTACCCCTAAACTTAGGGTGGACATAACTCTCATATGGACTAAACACTATTGGTTGGATTCTAGAGTCCTTAAGGTCAGAACTACACTCAGCTTCCTCTATAGAAGGACATAAGGTAGAATTATAAACTGGTAGAAGTTCAAACTTAGCTTTCCATATATTATAAGTGTCCATCAAAGGTGCAAAATCTAATAAAGTATTCACCTCATTAATAACACTGTCATCGTCAACATCAAATCTAAAGTGGTCTAGGCATTTATCTAACGGATCTTCTAACAAAGTGTTTGGTAATGACTCCTGAATTAATGGTCCTATCATGTTTCCCTCTTCAATGCATGTGTCATCTAGTTCAGGTGGTTGGTTACTAGTAATGAAAATATTCAGCTCAAGAGTCACATTACCAAAAGATAACTTCATAATACCATTTCGACAGTTAATGATCGCATTAGATGTAGCTAAAAACGGGCGACCTAATACCATAGGTATTTGATTCTCTAGGTCAGGGATAGGTTGGGTATCAAGGACAACAAAATCTACAGGATAAATAAACTTATCGACCCCAATAAGAACATCCTCTATAACACCACGAGGAATTTTCACATACCTATCAGCTAACTGCAGTGTTATATGAGTAGGTTTCAAATCTCCAAGTCTAGCTGGAGGTACACATGGTACAGAAGTAAGTTCACACTGGCTCCTAAGTCAAGTAATGCTTTCTCAACACGGTAGTTACCTATTGTGCAAGAAATGGTTGGGGATCCTTGGTCTTTGTACTTAGGAGTTGTATTGTTCTGGATAATTGAACTCGCATGACTAACTAAAAAGGGTTTCTTTGGTACACTAAGCTTTCGCTTTCGCTATACATATCCTTAAGGAACTTGGCATAAGTAGGAATCTGCCTAATTGCATCTAATAGTGGAAGGTTGATAGTGACTTGCTTAAAAACCTTCAATATGTTAGTAAAGTTGGATTCCTTCTTTGTTGGTGCGTGCTAACAGTTATGGGAACGGGGCTCTGGGCACAACATATGTTTTATGAGGAGCTACATCGGGCTTTTTAGAGACTTCATCAGTCTTTTCAGCTACTGACTCAAAAGGGTGAACTATAGTATGTTCACTATCAGGCATAGTTACCTTGCTGTCTACCAATTTACCGTTCCTAAGGGTTCTAATTGCGTTCACATGATTTGATGATTTCTCACCATAAGATACTTCATGAACTCCTCTAGGATTGGGTTGGGTCTGACTAGGGAACCTACTTTTTCTCCTTCTCTCAAAGAATCAGCGATTTTACCAACATGGGTTCGTAAATCATTAATAGCCTGAGAGTTATCCTGGATCATCTTTTTATTGTCTTCTAAATTTTTTTCAACTGATTGTTGAAACTTGACAGTGTTAAGAGATAAAAAGGTGAGAGACTCTTCTAAACTCATGATCTTCTTATTTGACTGGTTCTGAAATTGTGCTAGTCCTGAAGGATTATTAGTATAACCAAAGCCTGTGGGAACCTTAGAATTACTAGAATGATCTTGATTTTGGCCCTTAGACCAAGAAAGGTTATGATAGTTTCTCCAACCAGGGTTATAGGTTTCTGAATAAGGGTCAAACTTCTGATGATTATCAAATCTAGTATTATTATAAAAAGCATGGGCTTGCTCTTCAACATTCTGTCCTTCCCAAAATGGCTTGGGCTCTATTCCACAACTAGATTGACTCAGTTCTAAAGCTTCTAACCTTTTAGATATAACTGTTATTTTGGCATCTGATTCAAAAGATCCTTCGACCCTATTGACATTTTCTCTACATAGAAGAATTGTTTTCCGGGGCTCCCTACTATTTTCCCAATGTTGGGTTTTCTCGGCGATTTCATACAAAAGTGTCATAGCACCATCGACAGTTTTATTTTCAAACCCACCTGTGCATAAAGACTCAACCATGGTTGTTGTCGAATAATCTAAACCCTCGTAGAGGATCTGAACTAGCCTTAATTTTTCTAAACCATGATGAGGACATTGTGATAATAAGTCATTGAACCTTTCTAAATACATATATAAAGATTCTCCCTCTTGTTGAGTAAATGTGCAAATTTGATGCCTAATAGATGATGTTTTGTGCCTAGGGAAAAACTTCAGTAAAAAGGCAGATCTAAGTTGTTCATAGGTTTCAATTGACTCGGAAGTCAAACTACATAGCCAATATTTGGCTTTGTCTCTTAGTGAAAAAGGAAACAGTCTAAGTTTCAATGATTCATCATCTAGGTCCATAATCCTGATGGTACTACATATTTCCTCAAAATCCCTAACATGAAAATAGGGGTTCTCATTTTCTTTCCTTAAGAAGATTTGGAGCATATGTATGGTCCCAGGTTTTAACTCATAGTTTGCTTCAGTTTCAGCTAACTTGATACATGATGGACGAGAAGTCCTAGTAGGGTTCAACAAAGCTTTTAAAGTTGCCATTGCTGGCGCTATCAAAGGACTAGAAGTAACTTCTTCAAACAGTGTCAAGTTCTCAAAATTGAAATTTCCAAAAACAGGGCCCTCAAAAGAAGAGTCTTCGAGGTCCTCGTTTCCAGGGACATAACTACTAGGTTTTTCACTAATCAAACGACCTAGAGTGTCTCTTTTCCAAGCTCGCTCAGTGATGATTTCAAGAGGTCTTGGCATACACTAAAAAAACTAATAAAAATTAATCCTAATTGGAAGGGAATTATAAACAATCACAAGCAAGGCTGACTCAACCAAATCAAACCTACTGAATCTAACAAATAAAAAACATGATGACTCCACTTAGATTGTTTCTAGACCAGCTTCTATTTTTTCGAAAGACAATTAGTTACAGTTTTAGCAAACCTCTTAGAACGATCCGAATTAGATTAAGTCGAACAGAAACAGGATAAGCTCTATGGAGCTTTGATAACCCTGTCTCTTTGGCAACTTTTCCTTGGGTTACAAGCAGGCTCTAATCAATTTAAAATAATCTTCCTGAACTTTGGTTAGGCTAACAAAGTAACCAATACAGTCCTTTTGAAAGAGTTTCCTATAAGCTCGTTACCCTATCGGTCTCTTTCTAGTCAAAGTTTTAAGCTTAGGTTCGTGCTTGGTAACGTGTTCCTAAAGCGGGCAAGAAGGAAACAGTGATGAAATCCAAGTCCTTATCTTGTATGGCCAGTTCTTGCCCTTTACTAGAAAAATAATTTCGTATTCAGTTCCTCAACATATATGTATACGAAGGAATACAGTAAACCCACTTGCAGGGGATTCGTGGGTTGATCGAGTCTTACCTCCCGTACCAGACGGGGGATGAATCGGCTGTAGTCGACTCGGGCCACCAACTCCTATGTCAGTGTACGAACCCGAGGGGCCGAGACAATATAGTAATTGTCATTCTTTCCTGTTGCAGTTTATATTTAAATTACCCTTCCTTACGGTTTAAAAATAATAATAATGTCCAAAGTCCCAAAATAAAGTCCAAAAGTGTCTAAAAATAAAAAAAAAATTACAGGAATAATCAAAGATTTCTTAATACAATTTTCTAAAAAGAGAAATAAATAAAATCTAAAAATAAAATCTAAATAAAATCTAATTAAAAATAAAATTCTTTGTCTTCTTTTCCGTTCTTTTAGCTTTAACTTTAACTCCAGGTCTTTAATCACCAAAGTCTTTGGCTCAATTTCCTTTCAATCCAAAATCCAAAACTTGTAGCAAAAAGAGAAATACCCAAAGAAACGTAAAATAAAACAAGTTATAAATAATACTAAAAATATATAAAAAATAAAAACCTAAAAATAAATCTAAAACTCTAAACCTAAAGACAAGTCTGCGTCGGCGGCGCCAAAAATTGATGTAGTTTTTAAGTAGTGGTAAAAAATTCAATACTCAGACTTGTAAAGATTTGGTTTTTAAACCTAATTTTTAAAACTAAAAATAAAGAAGATTAAAGTAAAATTGATTTCAAATTATGGGAAGGACTGAGACTAAGGATTTCACCATTAGCCAATTTTTCAAGTGATAAAAATCTTGCAACTCATATATTCAATTTATTCAAAATATTGCCAAAATTAGATTTTTAAAATAATAGTTGTAAATCAAAAGCTTGAGACATCAAAAGCTCTAAACTCAGCATGACCCATCAAAAGAAAATACAACTAATTGATAAAAACCATTTTTTTCCAAATTTAATTCAAAGCAAATAATAGTAAAAGAATTGCACAAAAATAATAAAATAAGAATTACCACTTTATTATTGGAAAAATAGCTTCCTTCGTCGCCCCAATGATGGTGATTAGCTCATCATGTTGGAAACACTCTCAAAATAATTGTTCATAGCTCAAAAAGTGTTTACAATGAAGAAATAAAAGTAACACAGAAGATTTGATACGAATATAAGCGTTACAGATGTTTTCTCTGTGTGGCTGAAGAGAACAGAAGACGGCAACAATAAAGTATGAACTCTGTACGCTTCAGAAATATAAAAGAATAAGCAACGGGTTCAACAACAGTTTTCTGGAGCCTTATGTTCTTCGTTTTCGTCTTCACCAGCAGAATTTTCTCTCTCTTCCGGAATGTTTCTTCATGTCTGTGGCTTAATTTTTCTTCGATCTCTTTGATTTTTTATAAGTTTGGGGAACCCTAAATACATAATCCTTAATCGATAAGGACTCCAATCTTCATCCAAATCCAACTCAAATTACTTGTAAATCTGAAACAGACTCCAATTCCTTTTTCCGACGTGACTTGAATTTTGCAGCCATTTTTTCCGCGTGAATCACCCATTCTGACATGTGTCGATCATCTCTTGATTGTTTCTTCACTTGGGTAACTCAAAAACACGTATTAAATCCCTTTAACTTTGGTTCAGAACTAATCCAGGATTTTCTCTCACATGAATAACATTTCCCGCCATTTTCGGTTTTCAAATCAAAGAGAAGAGGGTGCCCGTAATCCAACCGGTGGGTGCCTTTATCAATTTACTGGGTGCCCTTAGTAATTTTCCTGGGTGCCTTTATCATTTTTTGAGCCGATTTTTCCATAAATATTTATTTCTCAAAAATACCTACAAAGACATAAAAACCCATAATAAGTACAAAATCAAGCACTAGTAAAATAGAGAATTGAGCACAATTTAGACATAAAAATATGTCTATCATGAGCCCTTAATCGTATAATCTGTGCTAGAACCTTTGCGAAAGCAACATTTCTTGTGGACAACAATGCAAGTGTGACCAAAGGGTCGAAGAATCAACCATAACCATAAAATACCTGAATGGTCCGCATTCTGGATGTATAGGTCCACAAATATCACCTTGTATTCTTTGTAAAAATGGAATATTTTGTTTGGTATCTTGAG
Organism: Papaver californicum; assembly: GCA_023531435.1. Lineage (NCBI taxonomy): Eukaryota > Viridiplantae > Streptophyta > Magnoliopsida > Ranunculales > Papaveraceae > Papaver > Papaver californicum. The sequence continues at coordinate 8,743,311 of JAJJMC010006585.1, read as the reverse complement.
CATAGGATGGTCTCGATCCTGTCTTTGCTAAAGTACAAGCTTTGCAAAATGAGTGATGTGCCTTCGACAAGGAAAACAAATAAGAATGGGATATAGGGTTCGCTTCAATTACTTTGGAAGACGAAGGTTGCACTTCTCTTACTTTAGAAGGCAAAGATTGTGCGTCAATTGCTTTAGAAGGCACATTGTTACTCTGCATTGTAGCAACCTTTTATCCCATTTTCTTTTTCATTCGAAAGAAGGGATGTCCGTGTGAGTTCTTTAAAACACGGATCATCATATCACGACCTGGGTGCCCTAGTCGATCGTGCCAAATCTTGTATAAGTCACTGGCCAACAACTCATCGTTGGTAAAAACATGGGATTCGATAATCCTAATAGTGGTAATGTACAATCCACTAGAGAGACTCATTAGTTTCTCTAAGTTGCGTTTCCTTCCGCATTCACCAGAGGTCACATATATGTACTCAATTCCATTCTCATAATGAGTTTTCAAGTCGTTTGCACGGATATCCCTGAAAATTAACAAAGTGCGGTTAGCTCTTGGTGTATATAGAGCTTCTGTGACTTTAATCCTTGTGCCGTTTGGCAAAAAAAATTGAGCATTACCTCACCCAATTATTACTTGTTATGATCCAATCATCGTAGTCACATATGTATTATAAGGAGTAAAATCAACAAATAATTATCGATTTTTTAGGATAATATGGGTGGTTACACTATCAGCTAAACATTCAATTTTTCCTTGAGATATTCCTACAAGTACATTAGCCAGGAATGTTATAAGAACGAACATTTTATTTCATTTCCTTTAGAGAATCATGTTCTACTAGAATGACGTCCTTTCCATTCTAATATACATGCTAAACAATAGATTATCATATACAAAGTAAGATTCTATAATGCATAATATAAAATAAGTACTTATAGATAATCCATACACATAACATAAAGATAGTAAGAACATATTTAGCAACAATAACGCCTACTCAAACCATTAAGCAAACAGTAATCCTAAGATAACATAAAATACTTCAAAGCATATACCAAATTATTTAAAGACAGATTTTACTAAGCCATCAAACAAGAAACTAGATGTTTAGGCCCATGCAAAGTCGGGTGCATCCATTGATTGGGAAAAGTCCTTGTTTCCTTGGAAGTCTGTGATTGTAAGATCATTTTCTTCCATATAGTGAGCCTCCTGTTCGAGAGTTTCCTGGTAATTTTTGTAGCTCGAAACTACATTGGCACTAGCCTTACATTGCTGGTACCAATGTCCGGTAAATCCACACCTAAAACAAGTCGCATTTTCATTTACGACCCTTTTATTGGCGGGATTTTTAGGTGTTTTCTCGAACTTGGGGTCGCTACCACTTTGGACAAAAATTATTTCTCTGTTCCAAACATTAAAATAACCTTTACGTCCCTTATATCCTCTACAATGATAGGTATTATCTCCACCTGAGTATGGATTACGGGGATGTGAGCCAGAATGTCGAACACTCTTTCCTTTGGGGTTATTCCCTCTATGGACCTTACCATGGTTAGCTTCGGGAAATTTATTTTTCCCGACAGTGCTGGTATTGTTATTGACAAGAATCTCATTGTGCCTCTCAGCCACTTGCAGGTAAGTTTATCAACTTACTAAATTTTTTGATTCTTTTGTTGTCAACCTCCAAACGATACTAGTTCTCTAGTATCATGGATGAGGTGGGAAAGGTCGATAGAGTTTTATGAATCATTTCCTCATCTGTGAGTTTCTTTCCGCAGACAAAGTAAGGGACATTAATGTGGTTCTCAAGTCCTTCTGAGTCCATAAATATGACAAATTTTTGGTACCATATTTCGAGACCAAATTACTTCATGGCCAGACATGGATGCATAAACCAAAATTCTTTATGATTGTATAGGTAACATGAATGACATAGTTCGATTTTTTTCATGTTCCTGAAACGTCTCATGAGGGTATCCCATAGACGAAGTAAGGGATATTAATATGGTGCTCAAATCCTTCCGAGTCCATAAATATGACAAATTTTAGTACCATATTTCGAGACCAAATTACTTTATGGCCAGGCGTGAACACATAAGCCAAATTTCTTTATGGTTGTGTAGGTAACACGTATGTCATAGTCCGATTTCTAATCATAACCCAGTCCATAAAATTAATTAACCAAATTTCTTTATAGTTTAAATTTTATTTTTGTAAATATTTTGGTAATAAACTACAAACCCATTTAGTATTTAGGCGCAATTCGTTTGTATATTTAGTATCAAACCATTTGTAGGTCAAATATTTTTTTTTTGGTGCATTGGTTATATACATATATAAATAAAATAAACACTACAACATGCATACACACTTAATAATAATTATTTTTTAGATAATATTGTCAATATGCAATAATAATTTTTAAATAATAAATGTAAAGTATGTTTAATATATATATTATGCATGGTAAATCATTTAAGTAATATTCATGATATTTAGTGAAAAAATAGTATAAATATATACATACATAATTAGTAGTACAATATTTCTCTAGCAAATAGTACAAAATTCTAATAATCATTTTTTTGTCTTCTTAACAGTAAAATTAATAATACGATATTCATGACATGCTTTTTAAAAGAAAATAATTAATCATACATACATGCATACATAAAAAGATAGTATAAAAATCATGCTCTCATGCTTTCCAAGAATAGATAATATATATATATATATATACATCATACTTTTCAAATGTAAATAACGTACATGCATGTATCATGTTTTTCAAAATTAAAAGAGATAGTCAACATCACATGATAATTTTTGAAACAAAATCAGATTTTTCTTTCTTTCTTATTTGGGTATAAATAAAACAAACCACTCTTTTGTGTATCACATGATTTTATTTAACTAGAGACCAAAACATCACTTTCAAGTTATAAAACAAGCATGTGATAAAGAAACAAAATAACTATCACTATCACTATCAAGTAGAAAATAAGCTTAGTGGAAATAAGATGAATTTTTCTTTTTATTTTAACTTTTGGTGTAAACTAAAATAAATAGTAAAAGCATGTGATAACAAAGAGTACAAGCTAATATTACCATGTCATGTGATAAATGAGACAAATATATCACTTTTAACAAGAGTAAATAAGTATATGATAATGGAAGAAATGATTGAGGTATACGTTCTTTCGGAAAAATCTTACTTGATTTAAGGATGAAGCCAACAAATTCTTTGTTTTGCTGTGAAAGATCAAAGCTCAAATGGTGTGCAAGGTGCTGATAATAACGTGTTAAAGAGGGGACAAAGTATGAAGGAAAAGACAAAATAATAAAGGGAAATCATAATATTTCATTTCCTGTCTACTTCTTCTTTTATGTACACAAACAAAAAAGAGATGGAGTTACAAGTGTTGGTAGTAAAAGAGAAAAAACTACATTGTCTAGTTAGTTAAGTAGATGCACATGCATCTTGACACATGGAAGTGGTCATATATACCACCAATAATATTTCCACAACATCTTTCTCAGATTTTCATTAAAATTTGTGCAAATACTAAAAGGTCCACTTTTTGTGGAACGGAGGGAGTATGTTAGTAACTCAAGGCTAGATTTTAACTCATGGGTTGGGCTGGAGCCTAATTTCCCAATGAATACAAAACGAAAGCAAAACTTTTGACCCGGCCCAGTCCAGCTTCTTAAAACCCTAACTTAAATAGTGAGGAGAGCTTCTTTACAGCCTCTTTTCTTTTCACCGCAAGGCTTTTGAAGAACATCCCAGAGAGCAAACGAAACCGGCGACACCGAATTTGGAAGGATGGTTCATTTTGCTGTTTACAGGAACTGTAAGCATTCTCTCCCTACTGAATTAAATTCTTTAACATCGAGATAGCTTCTAGAAACCATTTCTATGATTTAATCTGTTTGATGTGTTTATTACCTTTATTAGTAGTTCGATACATGTTAGTAGTAATCGAAGATATTTTGTTCATGTGTTTTCTGTGATTAATTACCTCCATTTATTATCTCCAGTCAGTTTTCTGTGATCCATTACCTCCATTTACTATCTATAGTCAGTCACTATTTGTTACTGGTTTAGGCAGATTTTGGGATTAATTATATTTATAGGCTTTACATGAATAACTCATACCTCTATTTTCTTTGTTTTGATGTGTGAAGTTATGAAAGAGTATTGTTTCAGTTATTTGTTCACGATGGAACTGTGTCCTGATATTTTTTGAAAACTAGATGTCGATATTAAATGCTTTTGATGGTTTCAGACGGGAAGACTTTCAAGAAGCCACGTCGTCCGTATGAGAAGGAGCGTTTGGATGCTGAGCTGAAGCTTGTTGGTGAATATGGTCTCAGGTGTAAGAGAGAGCTCTGGAGAGTTCAATATGCTTTGAGCCGCATCCGTAATGCAGCTAGAATGCTACTCACACTTGATGAGAAGAATTCACGCCGTATCTTTGAGGGTGAAGCCCTTCTTCGCAGGATGAACAGGTATGGTCTTTTGGATGAGAGCCAGAACAAACTTGATTACGTCTTGGCCTTGACTGTTGAGAACTTTCTTGAGCGCCGTCTCCAGACACTTGTCTTCAAGTCGGGTATGGCAAAATCCATTCACCATGCTCGTGTCCTCATTAGGCAGAGGCACATCAGGTATACATCAGTATACACCCTTCATATAATATTTTTTTTGTTCAATGGCATTTGTTACAAATTTACATGCTGTAATGTATTATGTTCTATTTACGGCCTTGTTGCGTTATTTGATTGTTCATTCTATGAATTTATAGATGCATCACACATACTGCAATTTCACTGTTGATCATCTATTTTGATGTCCTTTATCTTCACCAAGTCTTCATCATGTGTCTTTATGTTTTTTCTTATAATGTTAGAGTTCAGTTAGTCAACTTTAACACCAAATTTCGGGTATAGCTTGATGCTCATCACTGAGCTCTTCTTAATAGAAATAGAAACTAAAATGTAGATATACGAGTTATTCACTTGCAGTATCGTTTGAACTGAATACTGCGTACGAACCTCACAGTCTCCCATAAATGGTTAACTGGTATCTGGAGACTAAATCACCAAAGAAATTACTAGATGTGCATGGGATATCTTTTCACCAATAGACAAGAATATCAAAAGGGAAACCAGTTAGTTACTAGTCTTTTACTCTTGTAACATGTATCTATGTCACCACTCAAAGCAGTGAACCCTTAACCCATTTGATCTGCCACGGCGAACCAAATATTGCTGCATGAAATTTCCTTTGTACATCTGCACTCACCCTATTTAAAGGGTGTCTTTGAATTGGTCAGGTGAGTTACAGGTCAGATATGTCTAAATGAAGTAGTGTTACCCCATCTCATTGTACGTGTCTACCTTGTATTAATGCAAGATCTATCATTTACAGGGTTGGAAGACAGGTGGTGAACATCCCATCTTTTATGGTGAGAGTCGACTCACAAAAGCACATTGATTTTTCACTGACCAGTCCCCTCGGAGGTGGACGACCAGGAAGAGTTAAGCGAAGGAACCAGAAGGCAGCTGCCAAGAAGGCTGCTGGAGGAGACGGAGACGAGGAGGATGAAGATTAAGTTCTGATTTGATATCTTCGTTAAAACCTCAATAGTATATACTATAGATAGAGGCTGTCTCAGACTTTTTTTCTGTTGTAGTTGCAGATGTTGGGCATGTTATGGTAGATTTTGGTTTTGTTTTTGGATTCATTGTTTAGTTTCATGATCAATAGAGATATTTGCTTAATAGGACAGCCTCCTATGTGTAGTTCTCTCATGGGTGTACCCAGTCGAGGAAACATTAAGTAGATGGATGATTTGATCTAAGCTGTCGGGCATCTATTCTTGGCAGTTTCAAAGTTCTCTTCCATTCATCTAGTTGTGGTTTCCTTGATTTGAGTGAAACCAGTTCCGGTGTTTGAATTCTCGAGACCTCAGACTAGTGTGAAGCCTCTGAACCTGCATGGACCAACAATTTTAGATCAGTATGTTATTCTTGTATAACATCATTTTTCACCAACAAAACAGTATCAGCAGTTTCACGTTCTTAAATCCTAGAAGAACAGCACGCCTTATTAAAAAAACTTGAAAAATACGGTTATCTATCATCATCCCATGCTGGTCATCATTGTCCAGTAAAATTTCAGAAACTTGTATGAATATTTTCGTTACGAATTGTGGTCTAGAAAACTATAAACATTGGTCTGAAAAAAATCAGCTTTATGACTTGTGTGTCATAAGAAATATCCCACTCTTAACCATTCTTTAACCAAAGGCTTGATCAGGCTTGATCGATTGATGCTTGTTATTTTTGTGCTAAACGTGAATAGGCCGCCATTCATCTTCTTTTCCACTGCACTTTCGCTCAAGACACATGGAGCTATTATCAATTCAGTGGGATTGGATACGTCTATGCTAATTGCATTAATGCAATCATGAATTGCTGGAAAAGGGTATTAATTCAATTTGGAACTGCTCTTTGGAAGAGACTCCCATCTGCAATAACTGTCCAATTTGTCTTCAACAATGCCGTCCCTGTCAAGGGAAAATTATGATTTCCAGCAACAATGTCGTCCCTGTCAAAGGCAAATTATGATTTCCAGCAAAACTGGATAAAACTTCTATTGGTACAGGAAAGTGGCAGGGAAAGAATCCTTTTTGAACAAACTGTGGTCAACTGGAACATATCTTTTGTTAAAATTTGTCACTGTTTTACTATTATGTTTGGAGTTTTTCGGACTGTTTGTGGTTGGAATTCTTCTGATGTTGCTTGCTGGTTGATCGTTTCGGGTTGACTTTAGATTATTTTCTGCATATTTCTTGCATGCTTTCTGCTTCCTCCGTCCCAGTTTAAACGAAGGTTTATATATTTTTACGCAGATTAAAAAAAACAAAAGAATTTTTTTTTTCTAAATATATTTCTTAATTTTTAAAATATTTAAATCTTATAGTTGTTTGTTCTTTGTTTCTAGTGTCTGATTCCAATATAAGGACAAATAAGAAAAATACAATAAAAATATAAAAACTTTCATCTAATTTGTACTTGAAAAAAATCCTTTCTCTTCATCTAAGATATGACGAAAAAAGTATTATTTAAGAATTATTAAACCTTTACCGATAACAAAAACAAAAAAACAAAAATATATATATATATATATATATATATATAACAAAAAGATAAAAACTATATATATATATACTAGAGAACAAAATGAGCATAGATGGGGAGGATATTTTGCTCTTACAATCTGTCACATTGTCACTTGTCAGAACATCCCTAAAACCTCCATGCTTCACGGGTTACCAAAACTCTGAAAAATTTGTATAACAAAGAGCTGGGTCTATGTCTAAAGAATTAGAAGCCCCTCTTTCGGAATACACAAGGAGTTCTCTAGCTTAAAAGTTAAAGCTTACCAGCCTGTAACATTTCCTTGGTATTATTCACCATAAAATTGACCAGGGCTTGTATAAGAAGCTCTTTAATCAGTTCAATCCCCAATAGAATACAACAGATTAAAAGGAACATTTTCTGTAAGCCAACTTGACTTTCTATATCTATAAATGCAGTAAAACAACTTGACTCTCCGCTATGCCAAAAATTGTATAAGTATACAAATTACACATCGCAGGGTGTGATTACTCTCAATACAGACCTGTTCATTCCAAGAATGAACAGAGTAATAAACCCTAGTTCATCACTATGAGGATCCTTTTGTGGCAGACACACAGAAGGGAACTCCTCTGTAAGTCAGAAATGTCCCATTCCCGAATAAGAATTGAATCTATATTAACCAATTCGTAGGAACAAAAATGTAAAATAAAATTCTCTTATCTATTCAAAGGCTCTAACTGAACTTCCATTCTTTCAGAGGGATGAATATCTCCATCAGTAAATGTTCTGTTAGAGTGAAGAAGATCAGTAGAATCATCTTCCCCAATGTTCCCTAGTACCCAATTACTTCTTCCAAAACTTCTCGCCCATCTCCGCTTTGATTCGCCGTACTCCAAATATATAACTAATAATAAACCCATCAAGATCCAAACAATTAAAGCAAAGTTAAGTCCTTGAACGTTCTGACCACCATATCTTTCCCCTAGATGCTTCATCCCACTAATAAGTGCCGCAATCCATGCTACAATGGCAGATCTCCCCACAACAATATGACCATACTCCCAAAGGACCCTTTGTGATGAAGACTCCTCTCCGTTAGCAGGCTTCTTCGGCCGTAAAGTTGCATTTATTGGCTGCACACAAGCTAAAAATATTGCCGCAATTCCAAACTTAACATGAACTGAGTCGATAAAAAATCCTCGAAGCTCAGCGGCAGCAAAAAGAACACCGAGTAAGACAATTGCCAATCCTGAATACTGCAAGTAGACGTGAATCTGATACCATCCATCACCCTTGACATGTTTTAAATACCTTGCTGCTAATATTCCCCCTGGAAGAAGGATGCCCCAAGCAACAAACATCATAAAACCATGAACAGCTAAAACCGGGCGTAGATCCTGCTCTGCTTCTGCTGACCCACGCATGAGCAGTACCCTAACAAGCCTACTGCTAGTAACAGAATGCATAATTCTCTCACTCAGCCTGTCCTCCACCCATCGCGCACCCATGGCCCAAACAACTTTAAGAGGTGTAGTCGGATCAATAATATTGTTACACTCAGGTCTCTCACTCCCACTACAGGAAGGATCTAGAAGACGGGTAAACTCCAAAGTGATGATACCATTCTCTAATCGGCATCTTACAAATGTCAAGTTCTCCTTGGTTGGATGCACACTCAATGCATCCTTACCGTCAATCCAGTACGTGTTGACCTTGCCCTTCCCACTATCATCAACCCAACCCACATAAGCATAACTATTTACCATACCACTGCCGAATGCTATAGCAAGGTATCCACTTTTTTTCTCTGCTCGAGCTGCCATAGATATTGACTTATCTGATAATGTCCAGAACAATGTAACTTGCTGATCATCCAGAACAACACTGTTATTGTACATATCTGAGAGACCACCATCAACCACCTGTACTTTCCAGCCCATTTTCCGCTCAAACAATGAGTGATAATAAACTTGGTCTGGTGTATTCCGGTCGGGCGACCAAGTCAACTCAGTCGGGCTTGCAGGAACTCCTTCAGCATCAGGACCTCCGCCATATATAGTCTCCGACATGTTTCTATTGGTAGAATTCCCACCAATAGGGTCAGAAGTAATGTACAGAGCGACATCATGCCCAGCTTGTATTGAAAACTTTACTGGAACACCTCTTTCCACTCTCAAGACAGGAACCTCTTTCTTATTAATATACAACACCTTTGCGGGATTTGGCGGATTTGGATAATGCATAGCTGGTCCTGCAGTTACAACTAGAGGTGTTTTTCCATCTGCAAATATGAGATCTTGATCTTCTTTGTCTTCGGCATCCAATGGCCCTACACAATCATTTACATGCTCGGATACATTAAGGACTAGACTTCCGTATGCCACTTGTAGAGGACCACCATGATTTTGTGGGGAATAATAAGGGCGAAGAGTGTCTGGTGGCCTAATGGATCCTAATGCCCAAATCACAGTCATGTTATCAGTGTGATTCACAAGTAGATCATATTTCTTGTCGACAGAATTCAGAGGCCGCTGATAACGAATGAATGAAACACCATCCCTGCGATGCCCATAAACCAACCTAGTGTTGTTCATCAACCCAACTGGATCAGAACTCTCATAGATTGTATCTGGACAAACTCCCTGCACTGATCCATCCTTACTAAGTAGACATTCACTGTACTTAGTTATGAAGTAATCATCAGCAAAAGGAATACCTTCTTCTGTTAATCCCGTTACAGCAACATCAGCATGGTACATCAATCCCGAGGAAGTGTTAGGATCAGCCCAACCAAATGCCATATAGTATTGTGATTGAATTGCAGCTTCAAGACCAATATCTATCGAATTTGATTCAGAACTTAAAGTCCATCTCAGACGATAATTTGTTGAAAGGGTTTTACAATTATCAAACATCGTCGGTTGCTCATAGATCCGGTTTTTATTTCCACCACCACCACCACCACCACCACCACCACCAGGAGCCAAACTGAAGTTTCTAGGGTTCTCAAGAATAACATGACCAAAATCAGAAGCAGTTGGTTTATCCCAAATGGAAACCACTTTAATGTGATCCCATGTAACATTCTTCAAATGAACAATAAAAGTATCATTTTTATAAGTTCTATTCAACTTATCATCACTGATTTGAAACCCTAGAGTTAGATTCTCAAAAGTATCACCCACAGAACCCCACCAATGAACATCATCAGAACCTTGAATCATATCAAATTCAGTAACCCTAAATGAACAATCATCAATTAACGTAAATACACCTCTCAATTGATGTTGCATCATAACAAATTCTGATTCATAACCCAAATAAGAAGTATTCCTTGAGCAATTTTTTCCCATTTCCGCATTGCCAAATACTAAAAACACATCTATATAGAAAAATAAAAATAATAAAAATCCTAAAAAACGAAACTTATCTGCCATGAAAAAACAACGCGATCTATCTCTGGAATCAAGATCTAATAACAACAACAACAGCAACGACTGAATTAACTTCAATGAGATCAGTAGTTTAATTTCTATGTGTAATAATTACTAAAGAATACCTCAGAATTGAATAGTAAAGTTTAAGGTTTGCCTGAGATTTGTTTTTGTAAACTGTTGATGTTGTTTGGCGAATAACGAGTTAAGAAACTCAGTCTAGCGAGTTCCGAACTCGTTTTTCAGTACGTCAGAAGAAGAATAAGAAGAAGAGGAGGAGGAGTTAATGTTAGTTTACGTCGTTTGTGGGGGGATCAAAACAGAATGGGATGGGATTTCCACAGAATCCACACCATTGTTTGTTAGGGCTAAACTAGGTAGACGGTCATTTTTGGTGTATCCACCAGGGCTGCACATCAGGTGGGTCGGGTCGGGTTTGGTCTTACTCGCACCCGACCGGCCAGAAGGTGGGTGAAGAAAAATGTCACCCGCACCCAACTCACCGGACGTCGGGTCAGGTCGAGTTTGACCCGTCATTCCGACGGGTCGGGTGTAAGTGGATACGGGTCATCCGTCCAAAAATGATGATTTTTTTTTAAGGACTTCACTCTCCAATTGAAATGTGAAATTGAAATCATGTTGTTGGACAGGTGACCTGAAGACGGTGCATCCATCTTTAACAATTACAAACCCACTATCTCCAAGATTAATGGCATGGATTTCTTGCATTGAGAGCATAATAATCAAACTGATGAAACCAAAAAAATCTGATTCCAACCTATCAATAGTTTATAAACTTAAATGAATATAACTATTCCAAAAATCATTGAAAAGCAAGACAATAGAAGATGGTCTAACAACAAGCTACTCTGCCGACAAATTATGTAGATTTCGTGAATCTCAAATATTTTCTGGCCGGAACATAAAAAGATCTGGTGAATCTCAAATATTTTCTGGCCGGAACATAAAAAGATCTGGTGAATCTCAATATTTCAAGTAATTGTGATAGAAAAAGATAAAATAAAAAAAAACTGGACAATTCACCTTAAATAGCCTATTTTCTATCGATTATAAACCCTAATTAGACAAGGAACAACTTAAATAACCTAATTTTAGAAAACCTTCAAATTTTGAATAAAGCCTAATTTTCAAATCAAATCCAATTTTTCAGAGATTTTGGAATATATAAATCAATCATGTGATTTAACTGAAATAAAAAACTGAGTTCTATTTACTTACCTAATCTGCACCAAAAACACCTTCGTCTTCAACTGTGTGTTCCTCAAACTCGTGCTAGGGTTCAACTGTGTCCTTCTCTGTGATCATCTTCAAACTCGTGTTCTTCAAAACAAGGTACTCGTGAACACTCTCTTCTTCGTCTTCTCATCATTCTTTCACTCCATTTCTCTCTTTTCTGCCTCTCGGTTCTCTGGTTTTTTTCTCTCTTATGAATAGAAGTGTAGAATATTAGAAGAGTGAACTGTGTAAGATACTAAGAATCCGTGAAATGAAAGGGAAATAGTTTTTAGGTTTTTCTTATAAAAGATTAACGGCTTGGATGATGGACAAGGGAAGGATCAACAACTATAATAAATTATTATATGAAGAAATTTTCTGGCGGGTTGTGCGGGTAGGTCGGGTGAGAGAAGGTGTTACCCGCACCCGACCGGCCAGAAGACGGGTAAAGGAAATTATCACCCCGCATCCGACCCGTTTAACGACGGGTCGGGTGCGGGTCAGGTCAAAATGGGCGGGCGCGGGTCAGGTTGACGGGTTGGGTCGGGTATGTGCAGCCCTAATCCACCGTTAGATTTGGCTCTGTTAACTTCCATTCCGATTTTTAAGGAAATGGATGTCAAAGATCTATTAAGAAAGTTGTTGATCACATACGACATCCGTTATTATATACTCCCTCTGTTTCAGCAAAAGTGTTACTAACACTTTTGATGAAACAGAGGTAGTATTATTTTTATTTTTAAGTTATTGTTAACTTGTATCCATATATATATTACGGTTAATTAAAACATAAATCATTGGTATTGGAAAATGCGTTTTTCTTGTCTTATTCTATTAGAAAATGTTTTTTTACATTGAAAACAACAAATCTTGTTTTAATGCAAAAAATTACTGTTTTTAATAAAATAAAACAAACAAAACTTGTTTCCAATGTAAATGTTTCTTGTTTTAGTAAACCTTAACATGTATACGGGGATACAAGTTAACAAATAACATAAAAAGGAGTAAAACACCAAGGTGACCAAACTTAGTAGATAAAAAACCCACCCATAAATTAGCATCCATAAAAACTTCATATTGGACAAAACTGATACAAAAACCCCAAAATTTTAAAAAGATTTGAATCATATCATTTCTATTTTTTAATAATACCATAACCATCCTTCCCATACAATTCTTTCTTTCTTTCTTCTTTCCTTTCTTTTTCTTCTTTCATCGACTTCTCATTCTCTCCACCACCACTAGCAACAGTACTTCCATCACCATCAAACCAATTACTATTCTTAAATCCGCCACCAACAACACCTCTACCTCTTATTCCTCCTCTCCCACCAACACTTCCTTCTCTTTTCTCATACTTCTATGCTCAGATCCACCACCAATAACACCTCTGCCACCATGCCCAGATCCTCCACCAACAACACCTCTGCCTCCTCCTTCCCCACCAACACCACCAGCATTTCCTTCTTTTTCTCCCACACCACCACCAAACCTACTACATATTCTGATTTTCGATCAACAACACCTCCAATTCTACCGCCTTCTCCTTATATCCTCTACAAACACCACCAACACCTCCATATCATCATCGTCGAAAATCATCATCAAAAAATAATGATACATCATCATCATCGAAATTAACGTTTGTGTTGGTGAAATGTCATAAAAATGATGAAACCAAATTTGGTTTCATAAAATTTTACAAAAACTAAACAACATTGAAATCAATTTTTGTGTTTGTGAAATGTCAGGAAAATGATGAACGAATTAGTGGATACTGCCAAAGGGAGTGGTGATGCCATACGCAAAAAGGAAGAGACTCATAGAATGGCAGAGGCAAATAAAGCTTTTGCACATTTTCGTTACCAAATTTGGTTTCATCAAATTTTACAAAACTAAACAACGTTGAAACCAATATTTGTGTTGGTGAAAACAACAAGTTTTGTTGAAACCAAATTTGGTTTCATCTGATTTTTGCCTATTTTTTTATCGTGAAACCAAAGTTTTAGTGGTGAAACGATACGTTTATGTTGAAACCAAATTTGGTTTCAACTAATTTTTTCCTAGTTTATTCAGTTTGGTGCGTTTGGTTTCTTCGTTGAAGTTGTGTTAGTGAAATGACAATTTTATGTTGAAACCAAATTTGGTTTCATCATTTTTCTGCCTAATTTTTATCGTTTAAACCAATGTTTTAGTAATATGGTAAGTTTTTGATGGTGGTGTTGCTGGTTTGTGGTGGTGGTGTTGATGATAGTGTTGGTCGGCGGTGGTGTTTGCTGGTAGTGGGATAGTGCTGGTGTTGGTGTTGGTTGTGGTGTTGGTTGGTGGTGGTGGTTGCTATTGGTTCTGGTTTTCGTTGGTGCTGGTGGTGGTGCTCGTTGGTGGTGGAATCAATGGTTGTTAGTGATGCTCGTTGTTGTTGGTGGTGGTGGTTGGTGGCGGTGCTGGTTGGTGGTGCTCGTTGGTGGTGGTGGTTGGTGCTATTGTTAGTTGGTGGTTAGTGGTGGTGGTGTTGCTGGTTGGTGTTGCATGGTTGGTGGTGGTGAGTTGGTGCTGGTAGTGTTGGTGGTAAAAGAAAAAGAGATTAAGAGTAGAGTTGATTTTTATTTTTATTGGGTTAAATTAATCTAAAGGGTAGTTTAGACAGATTTATTCAAATGGGGCTTTTGTTTCATTTTGTTTGGGATGTGGTTTTGGTGGTACGAGGTATGGTCTAGTAGGATTTTAACCCGCACATTATTTTTATTATTATATATTTTGTTCAAAGTTCCATATGTTTTAAGTGTGTCTACGCAAATAACAAATAACTCGTCCCTATATAATTTTTTAGAAATTAACAATTATTACAATACTCACTACTCAGTACTCTTTTGTTTGTTATGAATTATATCACACTACAAAGAGGTAGTCAGATATCGTTCAGGCAGTACTTTGCAATATCTGGATACAAAAGCCTGACTAACATCTTGGATCAATTACATAGAAACCTGCCACCATACTTCAAAAAAAAAAAAACCTGCCACCAGCAACCAATTTCTTATGGGCACAACCGTGTCCATCAAAAGTACAATTTTTTTGTGGACAACATTCGTCGAAGGCATACGACCCTCGAAAATATCATCCATATCTACCTCACCGTTTACAACATTTATCCTCATTGTAATCCGAATCCGGAGACTGATATTCATATTCTGCTTCACTGTCTTGTTAATTTAGATTCCTGGCTTATCGATCCAATTGTAATCGATGAATCATTGGGTATCAAATACCTTATTGTAATACCTCTTTAGTAGTTTAATAAATTTCATGCTTCAAAAAAAAACATTACAAGTTAAAAATTACAAGATTGTTATACATGATTGCCGAGATCGTTTGGAGCGTATCAATATCCATATAAAACAAAACAATTCTAAGCATTAGATTGGTATATCCCCAAGTAAATTAGTAACCATATGTAGAAATGATGTAAAATTAACATCAACTACTTGATTCCCGTTCATCACATAAATATAAAATATAATGCACCTTTTGTAATTTATGCTTAAAATGGAGATAATTCAGTATAGCCGGCCGACGACAACATAAATTAGTGAGGCTTTACATTAATATAAGAGTTATGTAGATCCACGTGGTGTATTCTAAACCGTTCATACATCTAACTAATGAGTAAAGAATACAATAAATTAATTATCCTTTAGTTCTCCCCCTATGACGTGCTAAGTTTCATATTTTAGAAATAAACTAGTTTTTAACCCGTGTTACGCACCGGGGCTGATAGAATTTTTTACAAACTTGGTTTATGTCCAGTGAGGCCAGCACCTGTCCTAATGAGATTTCTAATAAGCTATCGTAATAGATTACTATCCAACAGATTAACCTTACAATAAAAACCATGTAATTAAAATTTTCTAATAATAAAATATAATACTATTATTATAATCTAAAGATCTCACATGGGTTTGAAAATTAATTTCATGCAATCTTAAAAAGCAATAATCAATTCTAAAAAAATAAATAAAAATTAATATAATAAGTAATCTAAAAAATAAAATAGTTTAAGCTCTAAATACTAAGTATTAAACTTGATTGAAATCTCATAGACTAAAAATAAATATGCGCCTATTTGTAATCCCTTTTCATAAGTAAACACTTCATTGCCATCTTCATTTATTTCAACCAACGGTAGCATGTCAACATCTCTGTCGTCCAATTCACCATCATGTTCATCGTCGCACCGGGTCAGATGAGAATTTTTGATTTGGTGTGGCGGGGCTTCACCCCGCGCTGTCGTCCAGATGTATTAGAACATCGATCTTCAAAAATTCTTGATTAGTATGATTATTGTTAATGAGTAAGAAAATTTGATGCCCTTTGATAATCTAACTATGACATATGCATAGTTTAAAAAGATTGTATGTCGCGAAAATATGAATGAAATTTTAAGTTAACTACCAAAGAATTTAGTAATGCTTAAACCACAATATAATACCAATTCTAGATGCATGTTTATTTCGTACACCCCCGACAATAGCAATTAAAATCATTAAAATTTTGATACTATTTGATAATCCAAATATTTTATATTGTTGTATTCAAAATTTTGTTCAAAATGTAGTCAAGCTAGACAAGATTTTCATGCGTTCCTAGATGATCAATCACCTGCCTATTCATCAAGGCACCACTCATACCAAACTACTAAGTCATGAAAATTAGAAAACATATAATTTATTATAAATTGTCTAGATCTTGTCCAAATTGACGTGAGAAATAAAAAACACGCTTAACTACTACTCAGAGTGTACATGTTTTTACCGTAGGTACCTGTACACTGAAACAGGGCTTTGCCTCGCACCGCCCCAATGGAGGCTCCAATTGGCAATTGCCAAAATCACCATCCAATAAATTAACAATTTCAATGTAATTATAAATTTCCGCGGCTTAGTTTTTGGTTATACAAAGTTTGACACTAATTTTTCGAAGAATAATACTCCCGCCGTCCCAACAAAAAAGATAGTATCACTTTTGCTGGGACCGAGGTAGTAATATGTTTCAAATGTAATGAGTTCAAGATATATAATTCCTTTAGCTATAATTTCTATTCTTGTACGTAACCCATGCTATGCATCGGGTCTGATGGGAATTTTTGATTTGGTGTGGCGGGGTTTTGTCCCGCTTCGTCGTCCAAATGCATTAGAACATCTTCAAAAAATTATTGATTAGTATGATTATTGTTAATGTG
Organism: Papaver californicum; assembly: GCA_023531435.1. Taxonomy (NCBI): domain Eukaryota; kingdom Viridiplantae; phylum Streptophyta; class Magnoliopsida; order Ranunculales; family Papaveraceae; genus Papaver; species Papaver californicum. Next base: position 8,726,258 of record JAJJMC010006585.1, on the reverse strand, counting down.
TAAGAAAATTTGATACCCTTTGATAATCCAACTATGACATATGCATAGTTTAAAAAGATTTGTAAGTCACGAAAATATGAATGAAATTTGAAGTTACCTACCAAAGAATTTAGAAATGCTTAAACCACAATGTAATACCAAATTCTAGATGCATGTTTACTCTGTATATCCCTGACAATGACAACTAAAATCATTAAAAAATTTATACCCTTTGATAATCCAAATCTTTATATATTTATATATTCAAAATTTTATTCGAATTATAGTCAAGCTGGAAAAGATTTTAATACATTGCTAGATAATCAATCACCTGCGTATTCATCAAGGCATCACTCATACTAAACTACTAAGGCATGAAAATTATAAAATACATAATTTATGTAAATTGTCTGGGTCTGGTCCAAATTGACGTAAGAAACAAAAAACACGCTTAACTACTATTCAGAGTACGCTGACTTGTTTTTGATACCCGATGTTGTATTTGTTGGAACACAAATGATAAAGCCTTTATAAAACTTGAATGATGTCTAAATTTTATAAAGTTCTTACAGAAGCTCCATGTTGTACTACGATTTCTACTTAGGATTTACAAATTATTTGGGAACCATACCTGAAGATGCAACAACCAAAACTATTTTGGACCTTGGACGCAACAAATAAATAATGGTATTCCAGATATAGGTCTTCTCGGTTCCACCGCTCCCATAGTTAAAGAAACCTTGTTCGGGATTAAGTTCCTTTCTAAGCCTATTTATTCTTCCTGGAGTTCCAACTTATCGCAGTCCATCTCTAGCAAGATCAATGAATTTCCAGTATTTTCCATGTTTGACATATTAGGGTATGGTATTTTCTTAAATGTTTTTTCATGGAGCGAACTAGTAACGTTTCGAAACCTTGGCGTGCTAAATTCTTAATCTGCTCAGTCTCAAGCCTAACATTTTGGTGTTGATAGAGTTTTATATGTTGATGCTCTATTCCATCATACAAACATGGCCAATTTTGTCCCCAAAATTTTCCTGGTTCGGTTACGTGGCAGTATAGTAACAACGTTACAAATAGTTTTCTGACTTCAGCACCGTTGGAGCTTCTTTTACTGTCATATGCCATTAGTTGCCGTCTTCGAGCAAACGGCGTGAAATGCAAACTTCTTCAAAAGTTTCGTAGATCACTCGCTCATATGTTCGAATGTCATCGAAGTAATGTGGTCCTTTCACAACATTCAAAAATATATAGAGATAATATATTTCTCCGCAAACAGGATTAACATAGTAAATACATCCAATAATTGTTTTTCCATTACCTTGGCTTTACTTCTTTAGAAGTCTCTTACCTGTCAAAGTATTCAAAATTTTAGTAGGCTTGATACTCAAAATTAAAAATGAAAGTTCAGGGGATTCCTATTAGTATTTGCAATCTGATATTGCCTTTATGGAAGCAATAATAAGTTTGATACTATAATTGGATGTTTAACGGAAACAAACTATAAGGAATATCTTTAAACACTCGGGGTCTGCTTATCTCTCATATCATAAATCGTGGTATGCTAATACACGAAGATTGTTTTACGTTTTAAATAATAAATTCATATGACTCGAAAATATCAAATCTTAACTAACTTTCCAGGAAAGCCACTTGCTTCTAGGGCTTAACCCGTACCGTGACGACACATGTTATATTATCTTTCAATTATGCATCAACTGATTATCGTGTTCCAATCATTTCGTGTGTGAACAATTTTCTTTTTTTTTTTCTTTTTTTTTCCTCTTGTAACATTGTTTGTAGATTATGGATCAAATTTAATGACCCCAAATAGGTGTTACCGAAGCGTTTCTACAGGTAGCAACAAAGGTAGTACTTGCAGTAACAAATTGATGATGTTGTCTCCTGCTCTTACTTAAAATCAGAGTCATCTGGTCCTACTCCCACATCAGTGTCTTCCCCCACCACTCCAAAACCCGACTTTATTCTTCTACCCCCACCTCAAAATCAGAAAAACCATCCAACCACACCATTTCCAGTGAAGTCCTTGTTGGAGGAAATATGCGTTGTAAAGAAAGTTATAGTAACTAAAATTTCATAACCTTATTATCACCATCAAACAATAATAAAATGGACTTCGGGGTTGTCAATCTTAAAATACGAACCACATTACTATATTTACACAATAATAGTAATTACAGAGGTTTTGGATACTTCCAAGTTAGTTTATTTACATAGACTTAGTTGATTGATTACAATACCTCCCTTTTCCCCACGATAATCGCTTTTGGCTCATTCATCATCATCAATGGTTACAAAGTTGTATCTACTTGGGGTCCTTTCTGCAGCAAAAGTTGGATTATTACTTGTGCAATTAAATTATCATATCAACCGAATGTGCAAATTCTGTGGTACTTGAATTACTAACTATAAATTAGCGATACAAATAACAAAATGCTAAACTAGAGGACTGAATCTGGTTTGTATCAAACAACAACCTTCTGATTTGATATCAGACTTACTAGTATTGTGTCACAGACTCATATTCATTAATGAATAATTTGAACCATGAAACTCTGAAAGAAATTAAACATGTTAAAATAAAAAATTTAAAGGAAGAAGAACATTGTTGCTTTTGTGAATCTACCAAACATGATTGCACCCAAATGGTGGAGCATAAATATGTTATGTTTCATCAAAACTACATGCAAGTTAACTTTCGCACTCTCTCTTACTAAAGATATCATAACAAAAATATTTCTTTAGCGCCAGCTAGATGGAGAGCAAGTCGATTAGCTCCCTTCGTATGCATGAAAAGGTATGCCCTATGTCAAGGTTTATAACAATGTTGTGTGCAGTATAAACAACTTTGATGATCAACACTTTGTTATAACAAATAGCTTATATGAGTCCACTCTCATACATAAGATTTAATCATTCTAAGAAGAGATTGTAAAACACAACCAAAGTAAAGATTGTTACAGTTCAATGAAAAATACCGCCCATGCTGCCAAAGCAGTAATGAAGAATAACAAGTTATATTTAGAAGACATTCTCAAGAACCGACAAATGAAGTTCAAACAAAATAAGAAAAGGTCATATAGGTTGAAATTGGCTTATCTAACTTATGTCAATCAACAATCAACTGTTAGTGAACTCTTCGTATCTGGTTCTGGGTTTGTGCCCATTTTCTAAATATAAAAAAAATAATACTATCTCCGTTTCAGCAAAAGTGTTACTATCACTTTTTCAATTTTTCCTATTTTTATTCCAAAATAAAAAAGTGATAGTAACACTTTTACTGAAACAAAGGGAGTATTATTCTAGAGATTAGAAATTAAAAGCTCATGATAATATGCATGATAGATCAATTTAATGTGTACATATAGTGTAAAGATAGGATTATTACTATTACATCCATCAGTTTCAGATGCATCAATTACACGATCATCATCCAGGGAGCTATCTATACCCAACCCATCTGATTCTACATTGCATTGGTCACTTTATGAGCTAAGGTTCTTCCTTCCTAACTTTAAAAATTGTTAAAAACCTTTAGAAGATTTATTTCCTTCATGATCATCTCAAAATTCCACAATTTGTTCAACAAAGCTTGGAGATGTAAAATCATGGCCATTATAGTACGATTATCTCACTTACAATGTCAAAAGGATAGAGAATATACCCGTCTAACTTATGTAAAACATTCCTCTCTTCCTGCTAATAAATAAAAAAAGTAAACCTGCATCAATATATATGTTCATTGTAGCAACGATGGTTATGCATCAATCAACGCGTGTTCTTTTTTTATACAACTATTACACTTCTTCAGAATCTTATCAAGCGAATTACATCAAGAATGTATCTAAAATGTCAACCGCGGTCTCTAGCTTCAATGCCCACACTCGGACCAACTTGATACCCCCACTACATTACAATTTATGTGCTAATAATATCAATGAAGAATATGAAAAATGTATTTAGATCACATCATATAAAACAATGTTATAAAGCTATACTATTAAATTGTAATGTACCCCAGAAGCTGCTTTTTCTGCTAAAAGCAGTGAACAGAAAAAAGAAATTTATAAATTCAAATAAGTTGTCTGCTAGTTAGAAACTTGGCTTTTCTCTGTGATAACAAAGGTAAATTTATCAAGTCCAACTTAGCGTTGTCGAGAAGAAGAAATATCCAACTAATGCACAATAATGTGCATCTGTATCCAAGTCCCTAAGTTTCAAACTTAGAGATAGATAAAGTTAACCCGTCAAAACTCGGGCCCAAAAGGGAATACACACCAATCCTCATTGTAAAAAAAAATTAAAAAAATAATCTCAATATGACCAAATTAATAGGATATGCACCTTTTAATTCATACCAAAAGATGCAGCGAACCAAATCAATTGATTTCACAAAGACACAATATCAAACAACACAACAACATGCATATAATTTTCAAAACATAACATTAATCTTACCAGTACCACCGCCCCACTAATGTCTTAAAATGGGTATTAAGAGGCGTCTCGGGGTAAGCCTTGACCACCACCAGCACCCGTGTCCTAAGATGCATTTTAATAGGAGATGAAATGCCCTGGGCATATACCTCATGCACAACTACAACAACCCCGGCACCAGCACACCACCCCAACACGCTGGCATCATGAGAACAATATAGCAGAGGAATCTTTAGAGTGGAAGAGGCCTCTGTAACAACCATATAACATATATCAGTCATGAATCCTTTAAACAATTCAAAAAAAATTAAATTAAGTTAAGAAAATGATCGATCACTAATAGACACAATTTTATGTCTTATTTAGGTTTATATTTATATTATTATTCTTCAATTTTTGTATTAATAATGTGATTTATTGTGTTTGTAGTATTTTTGGAAGAAAAAATAATCGAGGAAAAATTGGTTAAGAAGTGTTAAAAGCACCAAAGAGAATTGATAAAGGCACCCAGAGAATTTATAAAGGCACATACTCTCTTTCAAGTTTGAATTGAATTTGGCGGGAACAATTCATGCTTGATCTGAGAAGTTCTAAACGATAAATTTGGACATTTAAAGAGTTTTAAGACAAAATATATTCTTTTGCCTTATTTATAAGAGTTGTGTAACTCTTGGAAACTATAAAAACCGAAAGAAATCTCGTAAATATTTCTCGAATAAAACAGGGGTAAAGAATCGAGTCATGGCGATATTTCTACATGATTCTGTTTCTATATTTCTCAATGATGTTAGAACAAAAAAAAAAAGGAAGTAACGTTGAAGGAAGATTATTCTCGGGTTTAAATCAAGGAAGCAAATCAGGTTCGTAGAAGAAAATAAAAACCGAGAATACTTTTGATTGAACGAAAAAGATATTAAAGACTTGGAAGGGATTTGTGGAGTTATTGGACAAGATTTGGTGTTTTACTATTAAGAGAGGGTTGAACAGAAGAATTAGGGTGCTGGCTGCAAGCCAGGATCGAGAGAAATCAAAGAAAAAAAGCTTTCATAAAATTAGGGTTCTTGGGCGAAGGTTGAAGAAGAAGAAGAAAACGTAATCAAAGAAAAGTCCAGGAAACAGTTACTTATTCTTTTGTATTCATAAACTTCAACGACGGTTTCTTGAATAATATCCGTGACAGATTCAATTTTTAATACAAAATAAGACTTTATTTTATTCAAGGCGTCCAGAATGAGTCGTTGATTCATTAATTATTTCAAAAAGGTTTTTAATCCTTCTGCGACGCATTGGGTCAGTTCTTTGTTATAATTCCTTATATAATTTTGAATAAAATGATTTCTTCTTCCATTCTTTTTGCCATGAATAGATAGAACTCTCACCTAGGATTAGGTAAGAAGTCGTACTATGTTGCTAGCATGTTGTGACTATATATATATTCTCTTGGTCCTATTTCTTGTTTAATCACGATAATGATTTTCTTCATGTATCCTATAATGCTTTATTAATTGATCAATTTATTCTTATTAGAGACTAGCATTCTATGGTGAAGATAATTGTTAATCCTTTGAGAAGAATAGTTGAGTTAAAATGATTTATATTCCAAGACGTAATTATTGTGTCCGAAATCGTCTTGTGCAATATTTTGAGAAAATTATAGAAAATAGTTACAAACATATAGTTTACATAGTAGTGATAAAATCTCGAGTCCTAGGCTTTCTCTCAGTTGTATTTCATTTTTAGTATTTCAATCATTTTTAATTTTAGAATAGAATCACCAAATCAATTTTGTTATTAGCACATTAGTTAATTAAAAACTAGAAATTGCAATTCTAAAATCCCTGTGGAACGAACTGTACTTGCATACTTTCTCATCGACATCCGTGCTCTTGCGGTATAAATTTAAATCCCACCAAGTTTTTGGCGCCGCTGCCGGGGATTGAGAAATTATGATTTTTATTTTTTTTTGATTTTGTGATAATTAGTTTAGGATTTTATTTTATTTTATTTTTATTTTTCTTAGCTTTGTTGTGCATGTAATATTTTGCAATTATTATGGAAAATTGTCTACCAAAAAAGGTTAGTATAATCCCAATTTTATTTTATTTTTATTTTTATATTTATATTTTTATTTTTGTAAATAAGTAAATTAGGAAATTAGGATTTCTTTTGTATATTTTTAGTTAGATATTTATTTTAGTTTTATTTTTTCTTTATTTATTTTGTATATTAAAAACACACGTGCACACACATCATTTGCATCGTCCGCTACCGATTATTAGGAAAACACGTGGAATATTACATTGAACCCTCTTGGCGTTATCAGTAAAAATTCCACAAGCCTTAGCCTTGTACCTTTGACCAGTCTTTGACTATAGGTATATTTTGCTAAGATAACCTGAGCCTACCTATTTTAGTCGAACCTGCATTTGCACGTGCACTTAAAAAAATAAAAAATGTCGAACTAGTATTATCATGACCAATACAATGACTATCAAAAATGAACATTACCCGTGCTATGACCATAGTGTGGATAGTACTTGGGACCACTACCAACCCTCTGAAGGTTATGGTTCATACTATAGTGATCCCAATTACTATTCGTACGTTCACCAGTCGTACAAACGGGTAAACGAGAAATATTATACTGAGTTAAATGTTAGTTCTCCTTCTTTGAAGGATTTAATTAAACAGTTGATACCCAACACTTCTTATGATGCTAGTCTTTCTTTAGAAGATTCACTCAAGCAGTTGATTGAAAATTCACGTAGGAGTGACATAGTGTGGGAATAAATTCATGAAACCTTTAGAGAAATGGAAGAAGAACGGTCAGCTCATAATATTATTTCTTATAAATAAAGTTAAGATACAGTCCTCATAGTAGAAAGAAAAATAACCTATTCTATCAATAAAGGCATTATCAAAAGGGAAAAATGGACTTTACTTTTATAGTTTCAAAGGGGATAACAATGTGATAATATTGTTATACTAACTTTAAACCATGAGTTAATGCTCAACTGCTAAGGTAACATAAAATTTGTATAGATGAATTATCTTAGTGGACATAGCCAATAGTATGTGTAGCTATTACATTCGACTCAAAATGTGGCATAAAACTAGCTTCAAATTTATGTATTGGTGCCAAGATTTACTATACATAGCTACATACTTGTATTTGCTAAATTCAGTTCTATTATCATCCAAATAGCTGATAAATTTGGGTACAAACTTACACCAAATAATTCTCCTAATAATGTTGGAGGCAGTAAATATCATAGGAATAAGATCCAAAATGACCGTGAAAATCATATGAGGATGTCGATGTAGACCCACTTATTTTTGTAACTCAAGCAATATAGACTTTTGCGCAAATAATAATTATTGGTAAAATTAAGCAAAGTTGACGGATATTTCTTGGAACAATCTATAGCTCAAAATGATCATCGTCAATAATAACATGGTATCAAGTGCTTGTACTTTGCTGACGTTAACATTATCACCTCTGGCTTATTCTTGAATGCAAGAGTTCTGGTTTTATTCATGTTCAATATTGCTGCAAGTTTCTAGTTATAAGTTTACTACAACTCATTGTTGTTGTCAAAGAATAATGAGAAAAATTCTAGGGCATCAAGAAAAAAAATAGTTGAGAAGGAAAATTAGTAATAGACAAACCATAATGACAAACCCAACTATATGTTAGTCATGACCATAAGAAGAAACCCACGTCATGATTTGTCTATAACAACAAAGATCTTAGATGAAACTTTTATGCCTATTGATTTCCAAATGAATATGAAAAAAGTGTACTTTGGATCTTGTCTAGATATAACAAATAGAAACATGGAAGTATTGAATTTACCTCACAGTTATTCGGAGGAAATATCAACACAGAGGATGTCAATACTTGTGTTAAGCACGTTTGGGTTTTTTTAACAGAAGTTGTGTTAGTATTTATATTTCAAATAACAAATGCTTCTAAGAGCATTGAAATCAATTTGACGTAAAAATATTAACACATTTCAGCTAATAATTGTATTAATTTCTCTTCAGTGATCAATTTTGCAGCCCCTAACATGAAGGAGAACGTTGTGATATTTGATGACCCAATACCAAATTATTTTGTAAGTCTTATAGGAAGGTATGTGGTCTTAGAGTTGTAACTGGGATCAAAAATATGTAGAATTTGTTAGACCAACACGCCCAATTTATCAACAACCTAAATTTAATGTCCAAAGAATAAGAGAAATTATACCTAAAGGTCAGTGATAACAATAAAAAAAGAAAAAACATGTAATAGAAAAAACATAGAAACCTTAGTCTTGTAATCCCGTGTTGGTGTCTCCATGTAACATCACCCCTTGTGAAAAGAACAATCAACCAAAATATTAATTTTAATGTCTAATCCAAAAACAAAGAATAGCCTTAAGGGAAAAAAAATGATCTTCACCACCACATCTGTATATTGTGATTTTACACCCTAATATGTGGAAAAACCCAACAAAGGTACACCAGTGACTACTCTGCAGACTGCAAGTAAACCACAAAAAAATAAAACAAATAAAATATAAAAATCCACAATTGTATTATAGAAAATCATAAATCAAAACCTACTAATTAAAAGGAGAATAGGTAAAAACTAAAAGGGTTAGTACTTAGGGTTAGGGTTTACTAATAGAGTAACCCTCTTCAGTAAAAATCATGCCTGCAAAATAAAACCATAAATATTAGAACAAAAATCCATAATTAGAACACAATATACGGTGAAAGAAGAAAATAAAAAAGAAAGCAAAAGACGAAAAAAAAGAACAAAGGAAGAATAGAGGGGGGAGAAGAGAGGAGGCGGCAGGAAAAAAGGAAATTAGGAGTTAGGTTAAAATAGACAAAAGAGATTTTCCTTAATTTTAATAGGAAAATAAGATTCCATGAATTTAGGCAAGTTGTATTTTTTAGCTTTTGATAAATACAATATTTTCTGAAAATTTATGTACATATTCCGAAAAAAAGTCAAACATGCTATTTTTAAAATTTATTCATGGGATCGGTGCTCCTAATTTACCCAAAAATTTAACGGTGTATGATTTTAAAAAATTGTCTAAACCCGGTGTAAACATACGAAATAAATTTCCAGCCGTCCAAACTAAAATATCGATCATCCAACGGATAGACAAGTAAATATATGAGATACGTCCGTAGGGTAGGTAACAACAACACACCCAATACGCACCACATATTCCCCCATCAAAAAAGTATATAGCATCAAATTCCACCCAACAGACACGAATGACTTCAGTCTAAACCAATGAGAGAGCGTGGTTAAGCTCACCAACCAATGAGAGGAGGATAAGCGGTAACAGTGCTAGTTTTATTCTGGAGTGAGGGATGGTATTGAGTATTTAAATTGTTGATTAGTGATCACGTGTGATCTTGTTCAAGTTTTATTATCGATATACAGAGAATTTGGTGCTTGTAAGTTTTCGTTGATATCAATTTCACAGTGACATCGATAATTCTAGATTTATTGATATAGTATTTAACCCCATGCTATGCACCGGGTATGATGGGAATTGACCCCCATTTGGTGAGGCGGGGTCCAATAAGGGATTAATGTTATTGTAAAAGTGGTAGAAAGGATTCGTTCAAGACTTGTGAAGATTTGGTTTTAAACCTAATTTCTAAGACTAGAAATAGCAAAACTCAGACAAAAATGATATCAAGATTAAAAGAATACTGAGGCTAAGATTCCACTATTTACCAATTTTCAAAGTGGTTTAATTCAATAATTATAATTATGCAATTCATACATTCAATTTGATTCTAAAATATTGCAACAAATAGATTTTCTGAAAATCAAAAGAATGGAACATCAAAAACCCTATGCTAAGCATGTAGCATCAAAAGATATAACAATTTCTTAACAAAAATCAATAAATAAATTTTTAACCAAAGCAAATAATCATAAAATAATTACAAAAATTAAATTAATAAGAATGTACCACTTTTTTATTGGAAAAATAGCTTTCTCTGTCGCCTCGGCAATGGGGTTTATCTCCTCATGTTAGAAACACACTCAAAATATGTATCATCACTCAAAAAGTGTTTACAAATATGAAAATGAGAGAAAATTATAAAACAATGAGTTTGCAACGGTGTATAGGAGTTGTAGACTCACTGTTACAAGCAGGTGTTGCTAATTTGAATTATGCATTGCAAATGCACCGTTATAGATTTTTAGAAAAGAATGACAGTTTGAGCCTTCCTTATGTTCTTCACCTTCTTCTTCAACCTGCAAGTGAAAGAATCTCGACAACTTGATTTTTTTCGCTCCCTTCTCTTTCTAAACTCTCTGTCATCCCTCTTTGTCTCCAACAACTCCTTCAAATACCCACAACACCTCAAAATCTCTTGATTTAATTTCAAATATCTTCTTTCTTTTTTATCAAAGTCACATAAATTTTATTCTTTTGTCTTCTCTTTCACGAGTTCTTTTGCAGCAGACACACTCCAACCATGCTGATACACGTCCCAGACGTAATCAAACTCTCTGCAAACTCACTCAAATTCCAAAAATATCTCATACATTCAATTTGATTCTAAAATATTGCAACAAGTAGATTTTCTGAAATTCAAAAGAATGGAACATCAAAAAAACCTAGGCTAAGCATGTACCATCAAAAGATATCACAATTGCTTAACGAAAATCAATAAATCAATTTTTAACCAAAGAAAATAATCATAAAAGAATAGCAAAAATTAAATTAATAAGAATGTACCACTTTTTTATTGGAAAAATAGCTTCCTTTGTCGCCTCAGCAATGAGGTTTAGCTCCTCATGTTAGAAACACACTCAAAATATGTATTCATCGCTCAAAAAGTGTTTACAAAGACGAAAAAGAGAGAAAATTATAGAACAACGAGTTTGCAACAATGTATAGGCGTTGCAGATTCACTGTTACAAGAAGGTGTTGGTAATTTAAATTATGCGTTGCAAATGTACCGTTACAGATTTTTAGAAAAGAAAGACAGTTAGGCTGCCTTATGTTCTTCACCTTCTTCTTGAACTTGCTCGTGAAAGAAGTAGAAACTATCATTTAGTCCTAATATGAATAATATTATGTCAGTTTGGTCCCGTTGACCCGGTCCAATTGTTGTTTGGTCCTTTTAAGAATATATATTGTCAGTTTGGTCCTACGGTAAACATTACCCACGCGGAATGACGTCATTATCTTTTAAACAATGTCAAAAATACCCTTTTCTCTTTTTTTTTTTCATCTCTTCATAAAAATAAATCAAAAAACTTAAAAATTAAATAACTTTTGAACCATAAGTCAAAAGATAATAAATTTTATGTATTCGGAAAGCTCTCGACGAGGTCTATCCAACGAGTACCATTGTTACTATATTTCGAAGCTTTTAATTTTTACGTTATCATTTAGCTAAAAATCAACGACAAAATGAATTACCATAGGAGTTCATTTTACAAAGTGAACTTCTTGAATGAACTACCATACTAGTTAGTTCATTTTACAAAGTGATATTCTTGAATGAATTATCATATGAGTTCATTCTACAAAATGGAACTCCTAAGATTAACTAACGTACGAGTTCATTCTACAAAATAAACTACTATAATGAACTACTTCTACCATATGAACTATCATTAGGAGTTCATTATACAATATGAACACCTATTCCGAGTTCATTCTACAATGTGAACTACCATTTATGAGTTCATTCTACAATATGAACTACCATAATGAACACCTATTACGAGTTCATTCTACCATAATTAACTATCATTACAAGTTCATTTTAAATTACCATTCCTACAATATGAACTACCATTATGAATTTATTCTAAAATATAAACACCTACCGCGAGTGCATTCTAGAATATGAACTACCATTACGACTTCATTCTTCAAAATGAACTACTATTCCGAATTCATTCTACAATTTGAACTACCATTTATGAGTTCATTCTACACTATGAACTACCATAAGGAACACCTATTACGAGTTCGTTCTACACTATGAACTACCATAATTAACTATCATTATGAGTTTATTTTGAATTACCATTCCTACAATATGAACTACCATTATGAATTCATTCTAAAATATGAACACCTATGACGAGTGCATTCTAGAATATGAACTACCATTACGACTTCATTCTTCAAAATGAACTACTATTCCAAGTTCGTTCTACAAAATAAACTACTAGAATTAACTACCATATACGAGTTCATTCTACAAAATGAACTGCTAGAACTAGAATGAACTACCATACTCTAAAAATAGTATCATTTTTGGATATGAACTACCATTATACCGAATAAAAAATTACAGTTTCAAACATAGTATAATGGGTACTCGTTGTGTAGATCTCGTCTAGACCTTTCCGCATATAAAATTTATTAATTTTTTTACTTATATTTTGAAAGATATTTATTTTTTAAGTTTTTTTTTGTTTATTTTAAGAAGAGAGAGAAATTAATAGAGAGAAGTTTTTAAAGTAACAGGTACGGAAGGTTACTTTGGTCAAATTAATATTTTCAAATAATTATGGACCAAATTGAACATCCTAGATTTTTGGTGGACCAAACTGATGTGGTCCCATACATTTATGAACCAAATCGAAATTTCCCCGTGAAAGAATCTATGCAACTTGATTTTTTTCGCTCCCTTCTCTTTCTAAAATCTCCGTCATCCCTCTGTGTCCCCAACAACCCCTTTAAATACCCACAACACCTCAAAATCTCTTGATTTAATTCCAAATATCTTATTCTTTTTTTATATCAAAGTCACGAAGATTTTATTCCTTTTTCTTCTCTTTCACGAGTTTTTTTGCAGCAGACACACTCCAGTCATGCTGATACACATCCAACACGCAATCAAACTCTCTGTAACCTCACTCAAATTCCAAAAATATCTCAAATATCCCGAGAAAATTTTCGGTGTCTTGTTTTCTCCAAATCCACGTAATACTTGTTTTTTTTCGAATCCAAAGGACTTACCAGTCCTATTTTGTCTTGAAAGGCCAATATATGTCCAAATCAACAAAATTTCTGACTAATTCTCTTCCAAAACAAATCCAGAAACTTTCTCCTTTAGTACATTTTTGAATATGATTTTCTAACTAGTATGGTAGGCTGCATACCCAAATTTAGTTTGGATGATGAACATAAATGTGAAATATGCGTAGAATTAAAATATGCTAAAAAATCATATAGGAAAAATATTCAGAGAAATTCTAAACCCTTAGAATTAATTGACTCAGACCTAGTTGACATGAAATCAGTTCAAACTAGAGGTGGTAAGAAATGGTTTGTCACGTTTATAGATGATTGTACGAGGTACTGTCACATATATTTACTTAAAGGTAAGGATGATGCCTTAGAAGCCTTTAAGATATATAAACTAGAAGTTGAAAATGAGTGCTACCATTAAAACTGTTAGGTCTGACCGTGGTGGTGAGTATATAACTCCTATAGGAGATTTTTGAATAGAACACGACATTATACACGAAATAACCCCTCCTTATTCACCACAATCTAATGGTGTGGCTGAACGGAAAAACCGAACCCTTAAGGAGATGATGAATGCCATGTTAATTAGTTCAGGACTACCTGCAAACTTGTGGGGGGAGGCCGTCATCTCATCTTGCTATGTCTTGAACAGAGTACCCTTTAAAGGATCAGATAAAACTCCATATGAGTTATGGAAAGGTAGACAACCTTCTTATGCATACTTTAAAGTGTGTGGGTGTTTGGCTAAGGTGTCCATTCCTCCACTTAAGAGAACCAAGATAGGACCCAAAACTGTTGTCTGTGTCTTCGTAGGGTATCCTGAACATACTACTGCATATAGATTTATGGTTGTAAGTTCTGAAATATCTGAAATTGGTGTGAATACTATTATGGAATCTAGGGATGTTGTGTTCTTTGAAAAAAAATTTCCTTTGAAATCTGAATCTCGCATGATATGTGTCGATCCCCTAAATGTCCCTCCCACTAGTCAGAAATTACCTTTAGAGGAAGATGAATTTGAATCTGAGCCTATAAGAGGTAAAAGACTTAGAACTGAAAAATCTTTTGGGCCAGATTTTATAATATGCTTAGCTGAGACTGATCCATAGACTTATAGAGAAGCCATGACTTCTTCTAAAGCTCCATGGTAGAAAGAATCCGCCATTAGTGAAATGGATTTCATTATTCACAATGATACTTGGGAGATTGTAGATTTACCTCTAGGGTGTAAGCCCATAGGTTGTAAATGGATCTTCAAAAGGAAACATAAGGTAGATGGAACGGTGGAAAAATACAAAGCTAGATTAGTAGCTAAAGGTTATAAACAGATAGAAGGTGTATATTTCTTTGATACTTATTCACCTGTTACAAGAATTACTTCCATTAGGATGTTAATTGCTAATGCTGCCATTCATAACTTAGAGATACATCAAGTGGATGTAAAAACAACTTTTCTAAATGGTGAATTAGATGAAGAAATTTATATGGACCAACCTGAGGGCTTTGTAGTGAAAGGTTGTGAAAACAAAGTTTGTAAACTGAAAAAATCTTTGTATGGTTTGAAACAAGCACTTAAACATTGGCATGAAAAATTTGATCATATAATGATTTCTAGTGGTTTTAAAATCAATGAATCTGACAAGTGTGTTTATACTCAACCTTGTTGACCGGAGATCCCAAGATCAAGGTTTCGAATGAGACAACCAATTTGTGGTGGGTTAAAGGAAACACTATCAGAGAATTTCACCTCTGTCCCTTCCCTATGGTGTAGACGTGATAGTGTGACTGCATGTGAGGATGACTTTTTATTAAGTCTTAATGAGTTCTATAGTATCAATTTAAGATTGAAGTGGGGTGTAGCAGTAAACACTCTTGATAGAACTCATATATCTGAATGAGGAAGTGGGCCGCTTCCTATGAGAATTGAGCTGATTCTCTAGAGCATTCTGAGAAACGGGATACGTCCAGGGCCAAAATGGACACAACGGCACGAACTTAACAACACCTAGAGAGATATCACGCGTGGAAGTTATTGATGAACTACACCAAACGATGGAAGTTCAAGACATCGTGTTCATTGTCCATCAAGTAGTTCCGGTAACTTCTCACTAAGCAAAGGTTCAAGACCTTATGGACACCTATTTCCTAAGAGGTATTTCTCGCTTTCTGATTTCTGATTTTTATCGGATTTTCAATCATGTGGGGGATTGTTGGAGAAAATGAATTTGAAATGATTTTTAAATTGAATTATTGGTCTTGGTAGGAATGGATCTTAGGACCAATGGGCCACTAAGAGACACTAGCTCATTTTTTGGGTGGAAACATCATTTTCATTTTCACTACTTTGTGAATGAAGAACCTTTAGTTAGTCCCACATTGGACAAACTAGAGATGTGTTTTCCCTTTATTACCACAAAACTTGCAACTAAGGGAGGGCCCTTAGGGTTTAGATGCTTTTGTGGTTGGGGGAGGACTTAGGCAATGTGCTAGTTGATTCACACTTGTTTTTCACACATGTGCGGTGCTTCGCACTGAAGCACGCACGCGGGTCGCGAGCTTGCGGGCTTGCGAGCTTGTGTGTGCTTGCGTAGCCAAGGCTACGGTCCAATCAAGACTTACTGTTTTTTGAAAATAATTTCCTAAAGGATTTAATCAATTCGAATTAATAATGAAAATATTCTTAACGTTTTAAATTTAATTACCTTGATGAATGCACGAAATTAATTCTAATTAATTCGAATTTATTTTCTTCTCAAAGTTTTTGCCTATAAAAGAAAACCATTCTTCTCCATTTCAACTTACTCCAGAGCAGGCTACTATCCCTAACTCTTTTCTCCTCTTCTCGCTTTGTTGTGCGCACTTGTTTGTTTATTTCCCTTCTTCTATCTAAATTGCTGTTAAGTTCTAAAGGGTGGTTTGAGTTGTGCTAATTCAAACCATAACTATAAGTTCTATCCTGGACACATCTCCTCTGTTGGGGTATAGCATCATTCATTTTTGAGGAGTACCCGAGGACTATTGTGTTAAGGTCAATTTGCTGAGCAAGTGACTCTGTCCTAGTTTGTGCATCAACATCAGAGTGTTTATTATTTTTCTAACGATAACAGTTTTCTTCTGTTTAGTCTTTTTCATTGTTACAGAAACAACAATCCATACCGGTAAAAAAACGACAAACAGGTTAGCATCCTATGAGAAACTTTATACAATTGAATGAATCTACTATCTAAGTGTACTACTGATCATCTAATCACTGATCACTATGCTACTAACGGTGAATAGATAAATATCAAAACATTCACCAAAATCTAAAACACTTATTTATATTGTCATCATTGATACAGCTATTGTTCTTTTTTCTTTCATGTCATCAAACTACCGTATGATTTTAGAGGCAGTGTACCAAATGGGATAATGCATGACAGTCTTAACTGCCAATTGTTTAGGAATCCAAAATAGCTTACCTTCTAAAACTGTAAGATACACTATGGTGCCGCAGCTGCACCCGGTGGTAGTACCGTTGTAGGAAAAGGAGATAATTCCTTGTAGCCGACAAGTGGCAAATATTTCGTTTGAATAGTAATTGGTAAAGAACGCGTTGAGGGGTCCCAATGTCACATCACCTTCATACCCCTGGTAGAAGCTCTATGAACGCATTAAAAAATAACACATTATTTAAATCACAGTTAAAATCAAAAACTTCACATGCACTTTCCAAGATATAAACACCTGTACAACGATAGGAGACCCAAAACCTGGTATATTCATCAATAAACCATATATATGGAAAAAAATTACGGATAAACAATTAACAGTTTATTTCACAGAATAAAATTATACCAATTACCGATTTGAGTGAAGAATTTAAAGTAAGAAAATAAAAATTACTCGAATAGTCTTCAAAGGAAAACAGAAACAATGTCAATCAACTATACTTTTTATTATATCTGCAAAACAAACAAATGACAACAATAATCAACGTAAGGCATCCATCAACAAAAAAACCAAATTTTTTTTTAGCTCAAATGACAACAATGATGCCAAGGGACAAAGCTTATTTGGAGGCTAAAGACCCAAGTGACGTAATTTAGCTCAAGAGGGGTCCATTTTGATTGAAAATGGGCCAACGATCAAGACACGATACGATTTGGTCACATGTTCTTTAGTTTTTTAGCCAAATTTCATCGTTTAGGGCTTCAAACATGCGTTTTTGCTTTTTTAGGAAAGTTTTTGTTTTGTTAATAACTTCTTCGTTAGGAGTCCGTTTGGATCGCCGTTTGCGGAAAATAGTTTTACTTTATGAGTACTTTGATTATTTTAGGTCGACCAAAATTTGCCAAAAATAGCAAATTAGGGTTTGAGTCGGTTTAGGGTTTTTTTCATCCTTTCTTGACTAGCAAGTTAGGGTTTTTCCCCAAGTCTATAAAAGATTCCTCTATGTATTATTTTAAGCAGTTGGATTTGATTAATAAGAATTAATTTCTTAAACTTGTTCAAGTTTAATCGATTATTATTTAAAGTCGGAAAACCGAAGTCTAAGTAATTATCGTTGTTCATAGTCGATATTCCTAGGAATATTTGAAGTCTGAACAAAACCTCTATTTTCTTTCTTTTCTTTATTATCCGTTGCATCAGTTGGTATCAGAGCAAAGTCGATTCTAGGGTTGATAAGATGCCACCAAGAGTAGCAATCGGTCAGGGTCGAGGTCGAGGTCGAGGTGGAGGTACAAAAGGTTTCATTCCATGGAGATCTAGAGAAGAATTCATTGAAGATGTCCAAGGTTTGTTGGGTCGGTTTAACCTTCGGAAGGAAGAAGAAGATGATAACGCTAACCCTTTTGCTAGAGGGCATCGCGAAGGTAGAATAAATCAACGAGAGGATTCTGATCGCTGGAAGGCAGGAATAAAAGTAGAGATCCTAGAATTTTATGGTGGTTTGGAACCAGAAGAGTTTCTCTCCTGGTTGAACACGGTTGAGGAAGTATTGGAATTCAAAGAAGTACCAGATAACAAACAAGTTTCGTTGGTAGCGACTATGTTTCGTGGGAGGGCTAATTCGTGGTGGCAACAACACAAGCTGCTATGCAACTGTAAAGGAAAACAGAAGTTAGTATCATGGGAGAAGTTGAAGAAACACATGAGAACAGAGTTTTTACCACATAACTACATTGGATTGATGTACAAGCAGCAGCAAAATGCGTTCTATAGAAGATTACACTAAAGAGTTTTACCGACTCCTTTCTCTTAACGACTTGTCAGAGTCAGATGAGCAAAAAGTCGCTCGCTATACAGGTGGTCTCCCTCAACAATATCAGGATACACTCAACATGTTTGATTGTTGCTCTATTTTGGATGCACATCATAGAGCAAGAAATATAAAGAAACAAGTAGGGCGTAGAAGCTTAAATTGGGGTATCAATGTGGCAGCATCTCTAGCAAGTAACCGTAGTACTTCAATACCTAGTACTGCTAGTAAAATTAATTATTCGTCAACACCAAATAAAACCCCAGTTACCACTTTTGGAGGAAGGTGTAAAAAGTGCGGAGAATATAGGCACAAACCCAGTGACTGTCAAAACATAGAACGAACAAACAATGTATTTTCACTGAAAACGACCGTGAAGAAGATGGTTGGGTAACTGATTATGAAGAGGATCATGAGGATGATTCTGAACCTGTCGATGAAGTAGTTTCTGGAGATAAATGAGTGAACTTTGTAGTAAGAAGAAGTTGTCTCACTCCACGTATAGATGTGGACGACAGCTGGTTGCGTAACAATATATTCCAGTCGACATGTACGATCGAAAGAAAAGTTTGTCGTCTAGTTATTGATCCTGGAAGTTGAGAGAATATTATTGATGAAGAGGTCGTGAAACAATTCAAGCTGGAAACCAAGGCACATCCACAACTGGTCGTGTCGAAATCAACCAAAATAATCGAGTTCTTATTCTCTAAAAATATAATGTAGTATAGGAGTAAGAACAAGTTCGTTCCCACAAGGAGGCAGCAATAT